>RJWM01009208.1:0-69159 GCA_004363535.1 Dasyprocta punctata
ATGACTTTTTAAAAAATTACTTATTATTTCAATTATACCTTTTTATGTGGTACAGTGTGGTAATTCAACCTAATATGCAATGAGAAAAGCAGAGTGGCTAACACTACTCTACCTTCTGAAACATTTTTTAAAAGTTTTGATGAACATGTCATAATGGTATTTCTTTACGGGGCACAGTGCGACATTTTGTTGTGTGTATACAGCATGTGCTGATCAAACCAAGATAATGCATGTTTCCATCTCCTTATCATTTCTTTTGTGTGGAGCCTTCCAGCTCCTCTGTTCTAGTTATTCATAGTAGTAGCCAGGATTCAGAGTCAGACAGAACTTTGTATCTGTTATGCTTGGATTCGAGTGCACATAACTGATGATTCTGGCACCAACAAGGAAAAGTTCCTTTTTCTCATGTGGCAATAAATCTGGTGATTGGCAGACAGGCTGTACGTCATCTCCACATGCCTCAAGAATCTTGGTGCTTTGACCATAGTCTGCTTTGCCTTCTTTTTTCTATAACTTCCTTCTCAGGCTTTGTATCATAGCTGCCCTTGGAGGCGTCACAGTCCTTGGTCAGGGAGATGAACAGGTTATGAGTGCCTCCTTCAGTCAGGAAACCGCAGTCACTGTGTAAACTAGACTTTCACATCCCGTCGGACTGCTACCCCCAGAGTGATGGCACCTGACCATGTTCAGCTTCAACAGACCTTTGTAAGGCTTTTTTTATTTTTTTAAGTTAAGCATACAAATGATCCCTTATATATGATAGTTCCACTTATAACTTTTCAACTTCGCAGTGCTGTGAGAGGAATAAGCATTCAGTAGAAACCCTACTTGGGACTTTCATCTTTTACCAGACTAACTGTGCTCTATCCTGTCCTCTCACAATACCTGAGAGACAATAGCAGCGAGCCACAGCTACGAGCTACGTGGAAACAGGAAGCAACCAGTAATCTAAAGTGTCCTGTAGTGCCAGTTTTTCGTCATTTCCTTTCCTTTCCTTTCCTTTCCTTTCCTTTCCTTTCCTTTCCTTTTTCCTCTCCTCTCCTCTCCTCTCCTCTCCTTCCTTTCTCTCTCTCTCTCTCTCTCTCTCTCTCTCTCTCTCTCTCTCTCATGTTTTGTGGCTTTACATCCTATCATGTCTATAAACTGCCCATCTGTGTGTGCACATGAGGTCTTTCAACACTATGTTATAAAATATAAAATATAAAATACAGATTTTTATATTAGATGATTTTACCCAGCTGTGGATAATGGAAGTGAACTGAGCATATAAGGTAGGTTAAGCTGAAATGTGGTGCTCTGTAGGTTTAATATTTTGTAGAATATTTTTAGTGAACAGCAACTAAGCAATTTCTATTACATTAATCTTCAACACGGACCCTAAGAATAACTGAACATATCACAGCAGTCAGAGAGAAAGGATGCCAAGTATTGACTTTAAACATTTCCAGTTTTTCCAAACACCAAATGGTTTAATTCTTTCAACCAGCCCATTAATAAATCTGCTATCCAAAAATGTGGGGCTTAGCTTGGCTGTACTTGATTATTGAGTGAGAATGTCTTTCCCTTTTAACCAAAACACTTCAGGGGCGAAAGAGGGGCCAGGGAATGGGATTGTCACAGCCTAGGATGGGTTCATAGTTGGCATCCCCTCACCTGACTGCTGAAACAGGCCCTGCTTCCCACCATGTTTGGTTCTGAAGAGTCCCCTGGAAAGTCCTTTAACTGGGGCTGGATCCTGTCTCTGGCTCGATTTTTCTCTCATCTGATGGCAGCAGGAGTCTTTCGTTCTATCAGTGGGCAGCTGAATTCAACTACCCTGCCTCCAGGAATCAGCCAAAATGTTTCTTTGCATATAAACTTCCTCAAGTCTCCCTTAATAATTACATTAAAACTGATTACAATTACTGGTATGTGCAACAGTACAAGTACTATAATTTTTATTTCCACTTTAAAAAAAAAAAGCTGCTTAGGTAGAATACTCTGATGTTCATAAAAATCATGCAAAACTTAGAAAATAAAGCCAAGATAGAATTTATAATGTCACACCAAAATGCCACTTAATAGATTCATCTAAAGATTATTTCATCCTCAGGCTGTGGGAAGTTATTAGTCCCTTTCTATTGCTATACCAAAGGACCAGAAGCTTGTTCCTTTATAAAGAAAAGAGGTTCCTTTAACTAGAAATCCAAGACTGAGCATCCCCTTATGTTTCTGTATCTGGTGAGGCCTCCTCAGCCACCTCACAGGGTGAAATAGAAGCAGAAGTGGAAACTGTCACCTGAAGAAGAGACCGTGTGCAGGGGTCCTCGCTTTATAATAATCTACTCTCATGATAACTAATTCAATCTAGGAGACCAGCATTAATCCCTTCCCAGGGATCTATGTACCTGACATCAGGCCCCACCTTTATGTATTCCACCATCTCAACATCTCCAAACTGAGGACCACGCCCACAGTACAGGAGCCTGTGGGAGACAAACCACATACAAACCTTGGCAAAGTTGTGCTATTGTGATTTTTTTCTGCTTCTTGTTATTAATGAAAGACTCAGACTCTGTGTCATTAAGTATCAACTTGTAGATTTGTGTGCAGGGGAAATATAAATTATCTATTTCAAGTGAAAAACACAACTTTGAATGTTATGATTTCATTACACTGAAACACATTAGCTAGTTTTCCATCTAACTCAGTAATGTTTTTCCTTTCTCTTTTTTTTAAAGTGTTTTCCTGATAATATATAAGCCCTTATTCCTCAGATACCCTTGAGACCTGCTTTGCTTTCTTACTGGATCACTCACTAATTGAATTGAATACAATTTGATATATTTTCTTTCTGTTTTTAAATGAGAGTCATGTTTTAGCTTTTTGAAACTCTTTGAAAGGTAATGGATTATCTATATAATAAATCAGACCATCTGGTTTATGCTATGAATTTGATTTTTATCAGCTTCTCTGTCTATCAAAAATGTGAATGTCCAAATTTCTTAGAATAGCTTTAAAGCCTCTTCATATTCTGGTCCCAGCTGTATCTCCTGTTCTGCAAAATCTTCCCAATCTCTTCCCACTTCATGTCCTCCTCAAGCAGGATCAATATCCCCTCATCTTTTCTGCTCACTCTCCAAACATACATTTGTTGATGAATTAAACTGCTTGCTTCCCCTTCTGGTGGGCGTGTAACCTGGAGGTTAATTCAAATAACATTCCATCTCCTGTCCCCAGTGATTGCTTCATGGGAGATCTTATGACTCATGCTGGCTCAACCAGCATCATTCTCACTACATTTATTGTACTAGTGTGACAAAAATCACCATTCCCTTTCCGCTGGATGTGCACAAAGAAGGATACCCCTGGCATCTGCTGGCAGCCAACTTTGGATGTTGAGAGGAAACAACCTCAGAATGAAGCTGATATTCTGAGAACTGGGAAGAAACTGACACCTTGATAACGTGGCTTCCTTTGCACCTTAGCTCTTGGGACAGAATTGCTTCTGGACCTTTCAGGTCATTAAGTCAGGAGAGCTCTTTGGTTATATAAACCTGTTTCAATCAGGCTTCCTGTGACGTCCAGCCAAAATTTTCCTTGATAAAGATGTGCACTTTGCCAGGTGTGGTGCCACACACCTGTAATCCCAGCACTCGAGAGGCTGAGGCAGGATTGCCGTGAGTTCAAAGCCAATGTAGGCTACAAAATGAGTTCAAGGCCAGCCTAAACTGCATAGCGAAACCCTGTCTCAAAAAGACAAATAAATAAATAAATAAGAAAGACGTGTACCTCTGTTGCTCATTTATGTTTCCATCTATGTTTCCTGAGTAATTGTGTATCTGCCTAAATTCTGCCAGAAGAGATACATCTTTGGGTTCCTAGCACTTGCTCAGTTTCGACTCAGTCAGTACTCAATAAATGTTTCCAGAATTAGTTATTCGAAAACACTTTTTTGGGACTATCCTCTTGATATTTTTATAAGTAGTAAATTAAAAACCTACTTTCCCCACCTTTGTAGATCCCACTGTCTCCCAAATTCCAGGGCTTAATTACCTTTTTTGGGGATCTCTCTCCTTTCACCTGGAACCACATGGGCCTCTCTGTACCCCTACCCGTGTCAGCCTCTGCCTACTTCCTCTGAAAAAGTTTCCGAGAGGGCTTACCCAGGCCGTCACCCGGGCTAGCAAACTGGGGCTTTCACAGAGTCTTACACATGGGTACCTACATCCTGTGTAAACAAGACACACTTGGCCGCTTCCAACTTCAAATTTCAAAAACGATCGTGGAGATCTACTCTACGCTTTCCGAGATTCACTTTCTGAGCTTCCTCTCCTCAGGACCAGGCTCAAAAATCATCTGGGAAACTGATTTTGCTGGCAGATTTCAGAGGGCTCAAGAATGAATCTCTTTTCAACCACCAGCATGAATGCAGAGGCACTTTGGAATCATCTCTCTCAATCAACTGTGGCAAGTGCACCGTCCTCCCTGAATAACTGCTTTATGACAGTCACGTCGGTTTTGTAGACCACACTTCCAGTGCATCTCCTGTTTAAAGAATAAAAGTTCAAAGCACCTGTGGGAAGAATAAGTCTGGAGAACAAGCGCTCAATATGTTTTCATGCATCGGCACTAGTGAGGGAAATAACCTTTACTTTGAACTGATTGGAGTAGAGAGTAGTCAGGTCTATTTTAATAGTTTAAAACTGGATTCAGTAAGCTTCTATACACCAAAGGAGGAAATGTATTTAAATAAAATTGGTATTGAGTCTAAAAATATCGAATAACATTCAAGTAGGCCATGCAAATCCCATATGCCAGATAGTTTCCCAGAACCCACTTCGACTGGGACAAATTGGGATAATAATTTATGTATGATTTACCACCACCCCTTGTTAAAAGTGGAGCGAAATAGCTAGTACCAACCTGGTTTTTACACCAGTCAAAAACCTCTTTCCTACCCACCACCTGGGGCAACTTAGGGGTGTGGCGTTACATTGAAACACGAAACACCCTCAATCCCTGCATTTCTTTTCCTCCCTCTTGATTCATGAAACACCCAGAGGTAAAAATAGCAAGTAGGTGTGGGAGGCAGACACTCATACAAAGAAGTAGAATTTATGATTTGTGTCTTATGGATTTGTTAATGGGTTTGCTAACACTTCTTTCTTTCATGGACTTGGGGCTTGATGCTGTCACCAGAATGTAATGTTAGACTCATGGTGTTCCCAGCTGAGGCACAGTTATGGGGATATAGCACGTAGACACCCACAAATTATTCTTAACAACAATGACCTACCCCACAAGATCCCTGTGGACTTTAAATTTGAAAAGTGAGCCTAAAATATTTCACATCTTTGTGGCATATAACTGTTCATGTTGGATGAATGTTTTCTGTCCCCAAACTGAAAAATTTTTTATAGCAGCTTTTTAAATTTGGTTATAAAACCCAGGCCCATATACAAAATGAGGAGCATGTTTAGATGCTTCTTTTGAAATAACTGAATTTAAAAAAAAATAAAAACAATACAATTTTAGAATGCTGTTTTGAAAACTTAAAAGTGTAGCCATACACTTAGTTTATTTACAAAATAGTGCAATTCCAATTCAAAACTGGTAAGGTCACAATGATATAGGGGAAAGAAACTCCCAGCCTGCTAGATATCCAGTATGAGTTCATGTTCTCTAAAACTGAAGAACGAATTCTAGAAGCAGCAGAGGTTAAGAGCAGAACTTACTTATTGGGGAAAGAAAGCTTCCATCTGAGAGAGATACAGAAGGAGTCCCGAGGACCCTGCCTTTTCAAAGGATTTTTATAAAGCAAAACCATGAGGTAAGGTGGGTCCGGGGGTGGGGGGGGAGATGGAAAATCACAAGGTGGGCATAAGGTGGGACAAAACTATGGCCAACCAATAAGATTATGAGCATATCAAAGATCTACATATTAAAACAGAAACACTAAATCTACTGGAAGAGAAAGTAGAAATTTTGAAGACATAGGTATAGGCAGAGAGTTCATGAACAAAACTCAGACTGCATGGGAAATACTTCAAAGAGTCAATAACTGGGATCTCATTAAGAAGTTTTTATACATCAAAAGTAATCACCAACAGAGTGAAAAGAAAAGCCACAGGTTGGGGAAAAATTTTAGCCAACTGTCCCTCAGACAAAGGACTTCTATCTAGAGCATATAAAGAATTGAAAACAGTCAAATCTCCCAGATTCAAAGACCCAATCCAAAAATGGTCATCTGAGATGAATATGCACCTCTCAGATGAAGAAACACAAATGGCAAATAAATATATGAAAAAATGTTCAACAGCACTGGTCATTCAAGAGGTGCAAATTAAAACAACACTGAAATTCCATTTCACTCCAGAAAGAATGGCTATCATCAAGAAATCAACCAATAACAAATACTGGCAGGGCTGTGGGGAAAAAGGAACACTTCTTGGTGGGAATTCAGGCTGGTGTAACCACTGTGGAAATCAATATGGAGATTCTTTAAAAAGTTAGTATTAGCAGTCCCATTTGACCCAGCTATTCCCCTTCTGGGTATCTTCCTGGAAGAGTTAAAAACATCATACCACAGCAATATATGTGCACCCATGTTTACAGCAGTACAATTTGTAATACCCAAATTTTGTAAACAACCTGAATGTCCATCAACTGAGGAATAGATAAAAAAAGATGTGGCCTTTTTATATAATAGAGTACTACTCAGTCCTAAAGAAAGATAAACCTGAGGACCTGGAGTTTGACTCAGTAGCCTAAGCACCTGCCTGGCAGGCACAAGGTTGTGAGTTCAATCCCCGATACAGAAAAAAAAAAAAAAAAAAAAGATAAACTTGAGACTTTTACAGGCAAATGGATGCAACTTGAGACCATACTCATAAGTGAAATAAATCAGACTCATGTGTTATCATTGTATTGTCTCCCTGGTGTAAGAAACTAAAAGAGTAAATAAGGTCTAAAATACACAATAGATCTTGTGAAATGGGATAAATTGTTCAAAAGGAAAAAGGAATTAGGATAGGAGAAAGGGGAAAGCAAGGAAGGGAAAAGGAAAAATTATGCAAGTTAGTTACACTGTTGGTGTCTCCTAGTTCATTGGAAAAAAGTTTTGTGCTAATATTGATTGGAGAATTTTTTATGTCCATATCTTACACTCTGCATAACTACTTTAAAGATAGTAATAAGCAATGTGTTAACTATTGTTATTCTCCTGTCATCTTGTTAGGAAATTTTGTTTTACCTTTTTTCCATTAAGAAAAAGTGAAAATAGCACCTGCCTAGCAAGTACAAGGTCATGAGTTCGATTCCCATTACCCTCCCCCAAAAAACAAAAACACTTTATAAATATACCTAAAGGTTCATAAAAAAAAGATTATGAGCATAATTGCTCAGGTAATATTGATTGAATGGGGATCCCATGGAGAAGAAAGTCAAGTAGCATGCGGGCATGAAGCAGAACAGGGGCTTTTGCTGCAGGGGCTGGGTCAGTGGCTCTTCATGGCTTTCCCAAAGTGTTGGATACCAATTTAGAATATCAATCACTGTTGCTGGGGGAAATATGTGGGTGCATTCATTTCATCTTTTGTCTTGAGGTCTGGCCCTCAAGGGATGTGTCTCCCCTAGAGTTGCAACATAGCCCATCTTCCACATTGGCTCTTTGGAGAGCCTAGCCCTGTCTGCCTACAATGTTTCTACTCAACTTAGCTGTGTATAATAAAAACAAATTGAATCAAGAAAATACATACGTGCATTTGCACTATTTGATGCTAATGTCCACTTAAATGTTAGTTTGCACTTAAAACACAAACGGAAATAGGAATCATCACAGTAGAGGCCCAATTTTATCCTAAATGTGTGCAGAATTTATAAGATAACTTAAATCTGGAGCATCTGGAAGAAACTAAACTGAAAGAGGGACAATTTATAATATCAAGAAGATTTGGACCTTCAAGATTTCACTTGAAGTTTGTGACCTTAATTCAGTTTGTCCTTCCTACTTTTAGTGAATACCACACCTGTTATGGCTTGTGTTTAGATGTCTCTCAAAGCCTCATGCGGTCATAGGTGGGGCTTTTTCAGAGGTGGCTGGATCTAGAGTGTGTGATGCTGGGACTAATCTATGGTGCAATGCTAGGATCAAGGACACTAGGATTAAGGGTGTGAGTGCTACCTGCCCTAAGTAGTTCAGATAAGATAAAAGGGACAGAAAGATGCTGTTAAAGCCCTTGTAGCTTGTGCTGTCTTCTGCCTGCAATGAGCTGTTTCTCCTCTGCGCTGCCTCTCTGCCATGTGCCACTCTGTCTTGGAGCCAGTTAACTATGGACTGAAACCTCTAGGAACTCTAACCAAGTAAACCTTTCCTCCCTTAACTTTGTAGGTATCAGGTATTTTATCTCAGTAACAAGACACATAATTAAGACAACACTATTTCAAAGATTTAAACAGGGGTCCCTGAAAATGTTTAAGGGAAACAAGACTCAAACTTTTATATAATGGGGTTTGGGGCATAGCTGTTAATACCCATATTGCTTGAAATGCTCCTATTTTTATTTCAGTAACATAGTGATCCTATATTCAGAAGTGGTTGGTAACCACATTAGGCTAACTCAGTATAAGCTATAGAATATGTGTTTGCAAAGCTTAATTGCATCTGTGGAAACTACTCAGTGAAAACAGAATTTTTGAGATGACTAGACCTTTGTTTATCTGTTTGAATGTATGAATCAGTGCTGTAGTCTGGATCTCAAATACCCTCAAAGGCCTATGTGTTAAAGATTTGGACCCTAAGTTGGTGCTCTTGGGAGGTGGTGAAACCATGGAAAAATGTGACCTGCTGGGAAGACTTTAGTCCCTGGGGATGTATCCTTTTTCTTTTTGTGTTTGCCATACATAATGTTCACACTCATCATGGAGAATCTGTACACATGTATAATACATCTTAATTCTTTTTTCCCATTCCCCTTCTCTCCCTTTAACCCTTTTCCTCTTCCTGACAAAAGCTCTGTTTCCGTTTTCCCCTTCAATTCTCTCTCTTTTCTTTTTAAATCCCTTTTCCTTTCCTTCCCTCCCCTTCCTCCTTGTTTCCCTTCCCACTTGAACAAGTTCTTCCTACTTCCCCATATCTAGCCTCTATTTTGCTCCCTAGTAATACTCTGGGTCTCTCACGCAAGAGAAAAAATGCAATATTTAAACTTGTGTGTCTGAATTTTATTTTTGTATTTAACTATCAAATTATTCCAGCACTACTTTTTACAAAAATCTTTTTTGAGACCAGGTCTTGCTATGTAGACCAGGCTGGCCTTGAACTCCCAGCGATCCTCCTGCCTCAGCCTCCTGAGTCAGCACCATTTCTTGAAAAGACGATTCTCATTTATGAAATTACCTTATTCTTTTTTGGTTTTGTGGGACTGAACCAAGGGCTTTTGCCCTGAATTTGTAATATTTTATTTTATTTTTATTTTTTTGAAATATTTTCTCAGAGTGCTGGGTGAAATTATTTTACTGTTACATTAACAATCAAACGATCATATATATCTAGCTCTGTTTCTGTGTTCTCCTTCTAATCTTTTCATCTCTCTTTATGGTAATAATACATTCTCTTCATAATTGTAGCACTGTGAAATTAGGTAATGTAAATTCTCTATTTTGTTCTCTTTCAATGTAGTTTTGGTATTTCTCATTTTCATATGAATTTTGTAATCCCCTCATCAATTTGGACACCCAAGATAGATTTCTTCTGGAATTTGACTTGGGTTGCACCTAATCTACAGATCAATTTGGGGGTAATTAACATCTTTAACAAAACTATGTTTTCTAGTGTATGAACATGGTATACTGTGAACTTATTTAAGTTTTCTTTAATTCTCTCAACAATGCTTCATCATTTTCATTTCTTTTTGTTTGTTTGTTTGTTTTAGTTTTTGGTACCAGGAATCGAACTCATGACCTTGTGCATGCCAGGGAGGTGCTTATGCTGCTGAGCTATATCCTCAGCCCTGTTTCATCATTTTCAAAGTACAGGTTTTGCAGATCTTTTGACTGGTGCTATATCTGTATTGGCACAATACTCACATAATTTTAAAATGTCAAGAAAAAAGACAAGTAGACATAGATGTGATATTATGTTAGGCACAGAATTTCTTAGATTTGGACAGAGTTATTTACACTGGAGCTGCAGAGGGAACCCACTGCCTTTCCAATACCGGAACCATCCAGAGATCATTGCTTTGGTGCTGTGGCTCGTGGACCCCTCAGTCCACACAGTTCAGATGGAACAAAACCTGCCCTGTCATGACAGCCGAGTTTTCCGTCCTTTGTTGGACCCACGTCAGGCCAGTGAGTCTCATCTGGGAGCTTCGCTGGAAATGGTGTTTTGAGAAACAGTGTTTTCCTTTTAGAGGAATTGCCAGCTACGGGGAAGACGTCCTAAGCCTGGAGCAATGGAAGCCTACTTTTGTCATCTCTTATTGAGTCTGGCTAGGAAATCTAGACAACTACATCATGTTAGGTAATTATGAAATGCAGCTTGTGGGAACCAGCCTCCAAGATAGACTTTTCTATATTATTTATTTATTTATTTATTTATTTTTTGTTTCTTGTTTTTTGTTTTTGGTGATACTGGGGATTGAACTGAGGGCCTTCAAACTGAGCTAAATCCCCAGCCCTTTTTCTTTTTCTTTTGAGATAGGATCTTGCTAAATCGCCCAGGCAGGACTTGAATTTGTTATCCTGCCTCAGCCTCCTGAGCTGCTGGGATTACGGCTCAAATAGCCTTTTAAATAGCCGTTTACTATCTGGTATTCATCGTAGAGGAGCCTCCTCTCCCCCAGTTATTTATTTATTCAGTCTTTTTGAGGCAGGGTTTCACTGTGGAGTTCAGGCTGGCCTCAAACTTACAGAGAACCTGAGTGCTGGAATTACAGGCATGCCACCCCTCACCCTGCCATTTTTAGTAGGACTGATCTGGGTAGTCAATAGAGCATTGCAGAAATGATGTTCAGTTTCCAAAGTGAAATCATAGGCTGTATTGTGGTTTCCACCACGACTTCTCTTGCAATACATGCTCTGAGAAAGCTTGCTGTGTGTCATAAGAACATCAAGTTGCTTTGTGGAAAGTTGTACGTGGGGTGGAGCTGAGCTTTCCCACCACTGCATTTGAGCTTCTGTCTGTCCATCCCTAAGTCTAAGCTTCAGAAGACTGCAGTCCCAGCCAGCACATTTCTGGCAGCCTCGCAAGAAACTTTGAGTCAGTACCACCAAGCTGAGCTGCTCCTGAGGTCCTGACCCACAGAAACTGTGTCAGGTAGAAAGGTTTATTGTTGAACTCCAAGTGCAGAGGTGATTTGTTATGCAGCAGACTATATGTAACACATGGTGCAATATAGCTTACTTACATTTGCCCTAGCTTAAAAAACAATCCATATTTTCCTTACTCTTCTTATTTTTCCCTATGAATCTGCTCCTTCTCGACCATGATCCTTTGAATCATCATCTTTCCTAAACAAATTTACCATATTTCATTCCTGGTCAGAGAAATTTTCAACACCAGTGATCCTTTGATCCTTCCCTCATGACTCCCAGACTTCTGATTCTGGGATTTCTGGGGTTCCCCCTCCATGCTTTCATTTAAAAATTTACCCCCTACCCAATTCCTCTTTTGCCAAGCAGCTCTGTTCTTTACATAATATTTTTTATACTCTCCACTCTTTTCCTTTCACTGCCTCTCTCCCTTTTGTCTCTTATAATTATATACTTTTCTAAGTACACTGCTCCGTAAATGTGTCTACTTTTTTCACAATACTGTCGACTTCCGTATACTGTTTGCTACCGTCATCAACCTGTTCTTTCATTCATTATTCATTTGTTCAACAAATACTTCCTACCACATGTGTTTCTACCACATGCCAGGCACTATGCAAGGAGCTAGGACTACTTCTGCCTGAAACACCTTTATCCTCAAATGCCTTTTCTTCATCTAAACTTCCCCTCATTTGAGTTCGTCTAACTTTTATTGTGGACTCATTTAAGGTCAGACCCTGGGCTAGACATGCTTTTAACCTGGGTTTAAATTAGTTTCTTACAAGTCCTCCTTTAACCTCCAGCCAGAGTCAATGTCGCTTGACAAACTCTATATTGGTAGGTCAGTAATACTTCGTTTGTTTGTTTCTTTCATCCTTTTACTGATATTTTTGGAAGCCAGCTATACGCCTGACATGAGGTTAAGTTGTGCAAAAATGGTGTTGCAAGGTAAGTGCCAACAGCTGTTTGTACCTAATGCAATGGAAGCTCCAAGGACGAATGACAAATTTCTTGCTGTAATTATTTCCTTTGGTCTCCATGCACTGAATAGATCTTGAACTACCTGAAGGCATGGATTACCTCTTGTTTGCTCTGGTAACCAGCACAGTCTCTGGCACTTGGAAGGTGCTAAATGAAGATTTTTTGCATGTTTGAAGCTCACCGCATGCGATTTGACAAATTGACAACCAACCAAGGGTGAATGGTCGAACAGCTATCAATGTAACTATCTCACCGTGTCTTCACACTGAAGTTTGGGTCTTTTCCTCATGTTGATTTATAACAAAAACTGATCTAAAACTCAATTATAGCTCAGACTTTCTGGCCTGGCCACATTGGCATCGTGCCAAACCCTCACAGAAATGTATAGGAGTGGATATGTGAGCGCTGAAGTGTAGCTCAGGAATACGGGGTACACGGGCAGAGATGCAGAGGGAAAATGAACAAGGGATGGAGGCCAAATACATGAGGGGCTCCTTTGCAGGTTTTCTGTGGCAGCCAGCCCTGACAGAAGCTTAACAAATTAGTTCAAGCCTGGGGGTTAAAAAATGAGGAATCTTCGATGAACTAAGACTTAAAAAAAAAAAAGAATAACATTGAAAAAATATGCCCAGCTTTATGTCAAGGTTTACAGTAGGTGCTGATGTCTACACCCTTGCCAGCCTCAGGTTTTGTTGATAGATGTAGTCAAAATTGATGGAATAATTTATGCCTAAAGGTTAAAAAGAATCCCTTTATTTATAGAAAGTAGGCTACCCTGCGGATTATCTCATGAATTGGTTTTGAATGTCACTGGGCTTTGTGGTTTAAAATCTATTTCTAGTAACCCTGGTGGTCAGCAGAGCTCTCTTCGGAGGCAGATTAATTCGTTCTGGCAAAGGAGATGATAAGATAACAGTAAGCACTGAACTATTCCACTGTTTGGAAGACTTGCATTCCAATGTGGATATTAAACTCATTTACTTATCTTAATCCCATCTTTGGATTGATCTGAATTTCAAAATGATGACTGCGTTCTGGAATCTCAGACCTCCCTTTGGAGGCGTTCAGGCAAACACACTGGTTAGATTCCTTTAACGTCGCTGACACAAAATGCAGCTACATAGTAAAAATGCTGTCGTAGAAGTAACTCTCTTGTCCCTAAATTCCCCATGAGAGAATTGATCCTTTTATTTTCTCAATTATATGAGGAAACACTTCATCAATGAGCTAATTACCCTGATTATAATCCAGAAGTTGTTTCCAAATTTCCTACTTCTGTATCAGCACATCTCTTCAACTAAAATGGTTTATGACAGACACAGATTCATTTAAGCTAAATTGACTTTGTCATCGCTCTTGTTCTTACAAGATTTCTTCAGGGAGCTTAGGCAACCCTGGAAATGCCAGGTAAGGAGTTAATGCATTCTTGACTTCTTTCTTCCGTGATTTGGCCGTTTCTGAGCTTCAAACCGCATCCTCCTAACCTTTCTGTGACTGCTGATGTCCTCAACACTTGCGAATTTTAGGCTGTTTTCTGCATTTCAGAGACACTCTACCTGTGCCTAGCTCCCCTCATGGAAGTAGAAGACTCCATGCATTTGTCTCCCCAGGCTTCTCAGACACTCGCCAAAGGCTTAACTTATCGGGAGAACCATCAATGCCAGGTGCCACAATGGACAGTACAGGGGGGTATCTGACACTCAGTGGGGTGGGAGAGACAAGGTAAAAGTGTTACAGGCAGAAGAGTTAGATAGAACTATTGGCAGGAAGATAGGGTTCGGCCTTAGAAGGAGCCAGTGTAGATACTTTGCAACCTTGGAGGAGACTGACACCTCTGCTGTGGGCCAGATCTCAAGACAAAAGGCAAAATAAATGCAGCCACATCCTAAGTATAAACATCAGGGATTGATGTTCTAAATGGGTATCAGCCTTAGAAACCCAGAAGGAGCCATTAACCCAAGCCCTTACCACCAAAGACCCTATTCTGTAG
This sequence comes from Dasyprocta punctata, assembly GCA_004363535.1. Taxonomy (NCBI): domain Eukaryota; kingdom Metazoa; phylum Chordata; class Mammalia; order Rodentia; family Dasyproctidae; genus Dasyprocta; species Dasyprocta punctata. The sequence goes on from RJWM01009208.1 coordinate 14,264, forward strand.
CCATGCCGGCTTGCTGTGGGACTTGCCTCCCCATTTGATCCCAATTTAATCAATTTTACCTGAGCAATTATGCTCATAATCTTATTGGTTAGCCATAGTTCTGTCTCATCCCACGCTCACCTACCTTGCGAGTCCCCATTTTTCTCCATCATGGACTCGCCTCACCTCGTGGTTTTGCTCTATAAAATTCCTTGGGAAAGGAACCCACTCAGTACCCCTCCTGTTGCTCTCTCTCTCAGACAGAGGCTTTCTTTCTCTTAATAAATGTATGCTGTTCTAAAACTCATTCTTCAATTTTAGAGAACACGAACTCATACCAGACATCTAGTAGGTTGGCAGTTTCTTTTCCCTATATCAAGAGAGACAGCCTGCCTGGCACACAAGCAACATCTGTACCCCACTGAGGCGCCCAGTGGAGTGGTTATGACCATGATCCTGCCTGGAGGAAGAGTTTAGACGTCCAGATTCCTTCCACGAGCTGCTCTATATCTCATCGGTGGACTCTCTCCTCCCTAAAGTGGATAGAATAAGTTTCAGTTGCTTACAAAAAGGGCTCTGATTCTCTCATTTTGTGTTTTAGGCTCTCCTATGTCTGTTTTTGCAGTGTTGGGGTAAAATACAGGGGCCTCACACAAGCAAGCATTCTACCACTGAGCTATAACCCATGGGTTCTCTTTTATTTCTGTTTCTATTCATGACACCATTGTTTCCCCCACCCACTAGAGCAAAACTTTTCACTTTTACTCTGTCTTAGTCCACTTGTGTTGCTGTAATGAAATATCACAGCTGGAATAATCCTTAAAGGTCAGAAATCTATTTTCTCACAGGTGTAGGGGCTGGAAAGTTCAGGATGCAGGCCCAGGTCTTAGAGTGTGTGAGGACTGCTTTCTGCATCCAAGGTCACACCTAGAATGCTGTGTCCTTACATGACGGGGAACAGACAGAAGGTCAAGAAAGGCTGAACAGCATGGAAAATCTCTTTTATAAAGGTTTTAATCCCATTCGCAAGAGCTTCATCCTCATGACTTCATCACCTCCTAAAACTCCCACCTCTTAGTATTTTCACGTTAGTGATTAAGTTTCAACATGTGCGTTTTGGAAAGGACATCAACATTCAAACTACCGAGGCTGCCAGTCCTCTGCTAGATACTAAATCACGCCACTTTCATCCCTTTAGCCAACAACCATGAAACATGGCCTCTGCGTCAGGCGGGGAAGTAACGGAGAGTTGCGCTTGGTCCAAGGTCCTGAGAGATCACTATCTGGCCTCCAGAAGATAGACACTAGAACGCCAAGGCACCCTGAGTACCAAAAGAAGAGCAGACTCATTCACTGACCTGGTCTTTTTATTCTCGCTTTCATTACCGAGAGGATCACAAAGACCAGAGTTACCAATTGCCTGCACTGATGCCCAGGCTCAGGAACCACAGCAGCAGCTTGGCTTGAGGGTCTGCTAGATAACGATATTCCCAGACCCTACTCCAGACCCACTAGAGCAGTGACAGTGAATATTTTATGGCTTTCAATGACACAAACAGCTCACTGCAGCACACGGGCCACAGGTTCGACACCATCGCACTGGAGACCGGGAAGCTGCTCTAAGCCCTCAGATGAGTCTTATTCATTCTGCAGCAGAGAAGCACTTTCACAAAGGACCTTCCTGACTCCAAGCTTCTTTCTTTTTTTGAAACTATCACGTACCTAAATGTATGGTTTGCGTAATACCACTCATTGATTTAAAAACTATCGGTGTGTCACCATGTGCTGGGTACCACCACCTATGACAGTGACGCTGAACCTTCTAGAAGTTTCCATGATAGAAATAGCATGCTGTACAATGCATGCCATAGGTTTGCCGTTGCTGACATATGATTCAAAATGCTGGCCATGTGATACATTCACAGCTTAGTTGGTGAATCATCATTATCTGGTCTCTCCGTTATGCACAGATTAAAATGCAAATTTGCCTCATTGCTGTGGGCTACTGCAGACTCTCCAGCTTCATGGCTTGTTCTATTTGCATCATAGACTTTAGTCTTACACTACTGTGTCCCCTGCTGTCCAACATTACTTATTGGCAAGACTTTCCTTTCCTTGGGAGTTGTCAAAATTCAAGTGACTATATACACCTTAGTTATTTCTCTCATTTCTAATCTGCCCCCCTGACATAATTGTTTATTCTTAGGTGATTACCTCACAGTCTTGATTACTATATGTTTATAGCAATATTCAGAATTAAGCAAGGTATGTCCTCAAACTTTGGTTGTTATTTTTTTTCTAAATTGCTTTGATTTTCTGGTTCTCTTGCATTTTCATATGAATGTTAGAATTGCCTTGTCAATTTTGTGCTAGAATTTTGACTGGGATTGTGTTAAATTTTGATTCTAATAAAAGAGAGTTGTCACCAGGCGTGGTGGTGCACACCTTTATTACCAGCACTTGGGAGGCTGAGGCAGGAGGTTTGTTGTGAATTCGAGACCAGCCTGGCCTACAAAGTGAGTTCAAGACCAACCTAAACTGCATAGTGAGACCCTGTCTCAAAAAACAGGGCTGGGGATTTCACTCAGTGGCCTAAGCACCTGCCTAGCAGAGGTGAAGCTGTGAGTTCGATCCCTGGCACAAAAAAAAAAAAGTTGTCATCTTAATGATATTGAGTCTTCCAATCATGAACATAGATGTCCTTTCACTTATTTGGATCTTTTAAAATGGCTCATAGGAATATGTTATAGTTTTTGATGTAGAAATCTTGCATGTCTTCTTAAATTTATTTCTATTTTGCATTATCTGATGCTCCTGTAACCGTTTTACAATTCTCTTTTCAAGTTTTTTGTTGCTACTACATAGAAATAGAGTTGACATGTGTCTATAAACCTTGAGTTCTGAGACTTTGACTAGTTCTCTTACTGGTTATAGTAATTTTCCTTATAATTTTCTGCTATGTTTAGATCTAAAATGGTCCCCAAAGCTGATGTGTTTGGAAGGTGATTGGATTATGGGAGCTGTTACAGCTGCCTTGCTGTTAGGAGGTGGGGTCTAGTCAGCCAAGGCAGATCCCTGGGGGCATGACCTGGAAGGGAATAGCTCCCATTCTGGTTTCTCCCTTTGCTTTCTGCTTCCCCACCACCATGCCATGAGCAGCTTTCCTCTGTTCAGGTCCTTTCACCATGTCTTCCTGCTTTGGAGCCAAACAACTATGGGGAAAAAACAGAAATCAAAGTAAACTTCTCCTCCTTTACCTTATGAGTATTGGGCCTTGTGTCTCAACCATGAGAGAATAACCAAAAACAAATTTTGTTACCAGAGAAGGGGGGTCATTGCTGTGATCTGACCATGTGGCTCAGAAGTCTTTGAAAATGGTTCTCAGGAGGAGTTTGGAGTCAGGAGGAGTTTTACCTAGAATAGCAAAGCCTGATAGAAGATTCTGGCTGGGGCTCAGAAGACCAGAATGCTAATAAAAAGGTAGATAGTCAAGATCAGGCTCAAGAGCTTCTGGTGGAATAAGGACTCCTCTGGCAGTTGGATTCTAGACCATATGTGTTGTACTCTGGTGGAAAACTTGTCTACATTTTGCAGGAGACTAAGATTAAGGCTGTGGGATGTGTACTGTTGGCAGTTTTTAGCCAGGTTCACACTGAAAATCAGGAACAAAAAGTTCATTTTAAAAGTTTTGAGTTTCAGGCCAGGGATTTAGCTCAGTGACTCAAGTGCTTGCCTGGTAAGCATGAGGTCATGAGTTTGATCATTAGTACAAAAAAAAAAAAAAGCTTTGAGTTTCCCCAGAAAGGAAGGTCTGGCAAATTTGGAACAGAGGAGGGCTTGGTTGCTAAGAATATTGGCATTATAAGAAACCAAGTACTTTATATCAGGATAAGAGGAGAGTTGGCTTGCTGGCATCAAAGGAACCAGCAACTCCCAACCCCTGCAAATTCAAAATTGCAAAAGTAAAAGATTTTGCTTTGAGAGGAGAGCCCCAGTGCACTATGCTTCAGAGTGGTCACCTAGGAAATTTGTTCCCCAGGATTTCTTTCCAAGAGCTCAGTCTTCTAAGTACTCAGAGAACACTTCAGCCATGATTCAAGGGGGAGAGGGTTACTGCTTGAGCTAGTGGCAGATCTTGCATCATCCACATGGTGCAGATTTTACAGGATGCAGAATGCCAGAGTTACGGGGTCAGGAGGGCTTTCACTCAGATTTTTGGAAGAAGCCCTGGGAGGACAGGCCATGTGTGAAACTGTGAAAATGAAGCTGAAAGTGGAGTGGAGATCCCAGAAAGGTGGTGAAGCCAAGAACATAAAACACCTGAGTAAAGCCATAGGTAGTGAGCAAAGTCAGCCCAAGTGAAAACCTTGGAGGGCTGCAACTACCAGAAATGCCATTGGAATGGGGTTCCCCGAGCCCTTTGACACTCACACCTATGGCCACAACTTACCCTGGGAGCAGGACATGGAACTAGAGGATTTAATGTTTCCCTGTTGTATTTCAGTCTTGTTTAGGTCCCCATTGTTTTCTATCCCCCAGTTTCTCCCTTTTGGGATAGGAATGTTTACTCCATGCCGTTGTATGTCAGCAGTGCTTAATTTTCTTTTTTCATTTGTTCAGAGACTCACAACTAAGACTTTGCTTTGAGTCTCAGAGGAGACTTTGGACTTGGACTTTTCAGCAACACTGGAACTGTTAAGACATTGATGATGTTTAGGGAGGGTCTAAATGCATACTGTAGAAAGAGATATGCTTGAGTCTTTTGGTAGAATATTATGGTAGGTACAAAATGGCCCCCAAAGCCTAATGTGTTTGGAAGGTAACTGGATAATTGAGGTGTTGTAGTTGACTTACTGCTAGGAGGTGGAGTCTGGCTGGAACAGGCAGCCACTAGGGGTGTGGCCTGGAAGGTATATCTCTTTCTAATTCTTCCCTTCCCCCTCTGCTTCCTGGCTGCCATGAAGCCAGCAGATTTCCTTCCTCCTTGCCCCACTGCCACGCTGTTCCCTGGAGCTGGCTGACCATGGCCTGTAACTGTGAGCCCAAGTAAACTTCTCTTCCTTTAATTTTCAGGTGTAGAGTATTCTGTGATGAGAAAATGCCTAGCAGTAAGTGACCCCACTATAATGTAGAACAAAAGTAGAGAGAGTGGACATTTTACTTTGCTATCAGTATGAAATATTCCCTTTCATTCCAATGTTCTTTTGCTGGAGAACATACTCACCTTGCAAGCAATAGTCAAGGGCTCTATCACCCATGAAAACATTCCTAGTTCCTGTCTTAGCACTGAGAGACTTGCAGCCCTCTCTGTGGTTTGCCAATGTGGCCCACAGAGCTGTTTCCATACAACTCATAACATGATACTACACTTTCCTCTGTGTATTTCTGTCACCTATTGTTGTGGTACATGAGCTAATATTTTAAAAATTAAATTAATCTTTTATTTTTGAAGTAATACAGATTTATAGATAGTTGTAAGAAATAATACAGTGAGATTTCACATGCTGTTTATCCAACATGCCCCAAGAGAAACACCTTGGGGTAGTACAGCCAGGATATTGATCTTGATTCCGTCAAGACACAGAGCATTTCTGTCACCACAAGGATCTCTGTCATTGCCTTTTTGTAGCGATACCTGCTACCCTTTCCCTACTCTCTGGCAACCATTATTTTGGTTTTATTTATATAATATCATTTCAAGAATGTTATCAGTGCAATCAAATAAATGAACCTTTTAGAATTGGCTCTTTTCACTCAGCATAATTCCCCTAGAGTTTCATCCAACTTATTGTATGCTACATGAATTAGTAGTTCCTGTTTTGTTGCTGAATAGTGCTTGTGGTATGATACAACAAGGTTACTACAACCATTCATATATTGCTTAGATATAAGTAAAACTGCTCTGAAGGTTAGGATGTTATGTTTAGATTTTTTGTGTGAATGTAAATTTTCATTTCTCTGGGATAAACGCCCAAGAATACAACTCCTGAGTCACACAGTAAGTCTTCTTACTGTTTTCTAGAGTGGCTAGACAATTTCACAATCCTTCAGAACTGTGCAAAGGATTATGTTTCTCAAATCCTTGCTGGTATTTGGTGTTCTTACCTATTTTTTATTTTAGTCATTCTACTAAATATATAATGATATTTCATGGTGGTTTTAGTTTTTGAATTTCCCTGATGACCAATAATGTTAGAGTCAGATCTCAGGGTTTTATGAGGTTAAATGATACAATGCCTGAAAAGTACTCTACTCTGCTTGACAGGTAGAAAGTGCTCAACACCTGGGAGCCATTAAAGATCAATAGCACGAGACAGCACTACAGCACAGGTGAAGTGACACTAAGTAACCTGTAAGTAATAGAAATGGTGACTACTGAAAGTTGAAGTAGAAAGGAAAAGTTTTATGGAAGGAGAAGGCTTTGATCTGACTCTTATGAAGAGCAATGCTTGTTGAGCTTCCAAGTGCAAGTGGGTGAAGGTCTACTAGAGTTTGCATCTTGAAAGTCCCCCAGAGATGCATGTGTTAAAGGCTTCATCCCCGCTTGATGCTATTAGGAGGTGCTGGAAACCTTACGAGGTAGAACCTAGTGGAAAGAGGTTGGGTCACTGAGGACATGCCCTTGAAGGGGACTCTACAACCTTGGATCCTTCCTCTTTCTCTTTTACTTCTTTCTCTTCTTCTTACTACTTGGCCTTGAGAGGTGAACAAAAGTTTGCTCTTTCACATGCCCTTGACCACTGGCTTCTGGATCATGAACTTGGAAGCTCCAATCACAGTGAACCATGACAAACCTTTTCTCTTTATAAGTTAATTACCTCAAGTATTTTGTTATGGTGAGCAACACAAGGTGGCAATGATATTCTTTTTTTTTTTTTTTTTTTGCGGCACCGGGGATTGAACTCACAACCTCGCACTTGCCAGGGCAGGCGCTTGAGCCGCTGAGCCAAAACTCCTGGCCCTGGTTTTTGAGGCAGGGTCACACTGGGTAGTTCAGGCCGGCCTTGCGCTCGCCTTGTAGCCTAAGCCAGCCTCGAACTCACAACGCTCCTCCTACCTCAGCCTCCCAAGTGCTGGGATTAAAGGCGTGCGCCACCACACCCGTTGCCGGCAATGATATTCTAAGGAGACAAGACATCATGACTTATGATAAAGAACGTGCAACATGTGTGGCAGTTTCGAAAAACAAGATGATTATGTGGATGATCTCAGAAGTCTTGTCAAGAAGTAGTAACAACGTGACAGAGTAAATGTCCTGAAAATCATTTGTTCACCAGGTCTGCAAACATGCTTGATTAAAAATAATAACAATAAAATAAAATAAAAACCTCTTTTAAAATGTATAGCTAAGTTTTCAAAAGGAAAGGAAATCCTCAAATTTCAAAAACACTAAAAAGCATGCATTCAGAGAATTAATAAACACTGAGGTTGGCTGTTGCTCTTAGGGCCTTTGTGAACCCCTGAGTGCCCAAAGGATTGATTTTAAAGGGCTGCCCAAGTGCAACAGAAGACAAGGTTAAATCAGATTGGAGACTCAGTAGGTGATAAAAAACCTGCTCTTTCAAAGGGACATGAAAAGAAAATCTGCCATCGTTTGGCTTTTACTCAAGGGAGAAAACCTCCTGGAAATTCATAACTGCAGACCAGCTCCTTATAAAGGTGTGTGATCCAAATTCAGACTGCCTGTGTGGTTTGGTAAACCTTTAGTCAAGAATTTAGTCATAAGGGCTGTGAGTCTGGCTCAGTGGTTTAAGCACCTGTCTGGCAGGCGTGAGGCTGTGAGTTCAATCCCTGGTGCTGAAAAGAAAAAAAAATTAGTTATAAATGAACCATGGTTCATAGTTGTAATTGTTTTTTTGTTTGTTTGTTTTATTTTGTTTTGGTCTTTTTTTGAGACAGGGTTTCACTATATGGTTCAGGTTAGCCTTGAACTCACTTTGGAGCCCAGGTTGGCCTCAAACTCGCGGCAATCCACCTGCTTCAGCCTCCCGAGTGTTGGGATTACAGGCATGCACCACCATGCCTGGCTTCATAGTTGTAATTGTTAATCATGATATGACAATTCGATTTCATAAGAACTGCCTAGCAGATTAGTAAATTCTTAGCGTGTCTGTGGATGATTGACATGAAGGCTAACAAACTGAGAGGGAAAGGGCCACCCCAGATGGCGGTGGCACCAACTGATTGACTTGTGGCTTGGACAGAATAGAAATGGAGAGAAGGAAGAGTTGCATTTTTCTGAAGGAGCTCTGGTCTTCACCAATGCCTTTGCACACTAAGCCCCAACTTCTTCAGCCTTCTAACACAGACTCTTCTTTCTTCCAGTGCAGACTCTCATTGGTGACCCTGCAGTGAGCTTCCAGCCTTCAAACTTCCACGGCCACTGGTTCTTCCAGGTCTCCAGGATGGAGTCTGCCTGTGTGGATTCTTCTGCCTCGGATCCCGCAGATTGCCATGAGGAACCTTCTGCTTCTGATTCCCATAAGCCTAGCTAATGAATCTCTTTGTATAATTATACAATATATAATTATACATTATATATTCTATATTGATTTCGTTCCTCTATAGAACGCTAACCAATACGATAGTGCACTTCACAGATGCTAATGACTTCAAAGCCAGTCTGTAAAGAAATCTATGAGACAACACTACAGAGAGTATGAATCACAATAAAAACTCAGAGGACCTGGGAGAAAGCAAAGTACGCTGAGCGAGAACTGGCAAAACAATAGAAGCAGCCTGCAAAGGTAGCACACATTAGACTGATCAATCACACATGGAATACACAATTATTAGGTTGAATATATGTCAAGATAGAAGAGTGGCTATTAAGAGCCCTACAGCTACTAAGAAATAAGAGACTTCAAAATGACCAAGAATTCAACATCAAAGGGCACGAGCCTGCAAAGCAGATAGTGGCATCACTATGGGTTCTTAAATGCCCGTAAAGATCGTGGGTCTTTGCATGTAAACACAGCAAAAACCCTAACATCTTTGAACAGTGAAAATGACCTTTTTTTTTTCTTGTCTTTTAGTTTTGAGGCAGAGTCTTTCGATGTAGTTCACATTGGCCTTAAATGCAATAGGTAGCCAGGTTGACCTCGACCTTGCTGCAATGGTCCTGCCTCAGCTTCCTGAGTGCTGGGGTTACAGGTGTGTACCACCAAGACAGGATTGAAAATGACAGATGTGACGGTGAGGTTTAACTAGGGCTAATCTGGTAGCCATGGGCAGAAAGGACCAGAAAGGAGAAGGTAGCATAAAGATCAAGGGAAATTTCATGGTGAGACCATCAGGGTGGGATCCTGAGAGATGGGAGTGGAAAGAACGTGTGGAAGCGGAGAGGCCGCGGGCATTGCGATGCAGAAATGAACCGCATTTGGTACCCGGATGTCGAGGGAGTAGGAATGATTCTATTTGGAGCCTTCACGTTTCCGACTAATATCTTATATTCCCTCCTCCTAGAACTTCCCCCTGAAGCAATTCCTCAGCTCAGTCTCAGCTTCCCCTCAGCCCTCAGACCTGAACGGGAGGAACTAATGGGCATGCCCCTGTGAGCTCGGGGACAAACCAACCAACCAACCAACCAAACAAACAAACCAAAACCAAACCCTGGGCTTCACCCAGCTTTTCTGAGACCAAGGTAACAATAATAGAACAATAAATATTGCAAAGCCTTTTTATGTACCTAGTCTCCATGGATTCTTGAAGTAGTCCGACAAGACCTTCCTATTTTGTTGAGTGGAGAATCCTCCAAACCACGTGGTTTGATTCGCGGTGAAGCCAGGACCGCACAGTCTCAGGCTAGAATTCCTTTAATACTACCAACAGCTTGAAAAGGGAGATCTCAAGATGGAACCTGTTGGTTTTTGTTACGTCCCATTGTACTCCGGATCCTCCCATGGATACAGGGCATGAAAAGAAGGGAAGTCGCTGGAAAGTTTAGTTCTAGCTGGTTCACAGCTATAAAGAAGGAGTTGTGTAATGCAGCGCATTTTGCAATTTCTCGGATGCTTTTGATCATAAGCAAGTAGACTGAGGGGAGGGGCGGTGGGTGGGTGGGGGAAGGGTGGAAAGAGAGGAATGGAGTTGCTTGGAGAGATACAGTTGTAAAAAAGGGATAGCTGCTGAGGTCTGACGCTAAATTTTTTGGTACCCTATGGTGTTAATTAGACATTTCTTTTCAACCTGATTGACAGTGCATTTTAATGAAGAAATAACAGAGCCCGGCAGAGCCTGGCGGTATACGCTTTTCTTGCATTTTACAAGCCCAACTTCCCTTGGCAACCTACATCTGGTTTGCTCTGCTAGGAAGTGTCAGTAGAACAGTGTATAGGCTCTTTCATTCAATAGATTTGCTGTTATTAAAGCCTTCTGCGTTTTCCTCCGCTTAATTCATTAGGGCCATTAAATTTCATCGAATTACTTTCCTTAAGTTAAAAGAAAAAAAAAATAGCACAGTTTTGACCAGTCTGAATAATAAAGGGACAGTATGGAAATGTGCAAAGCTTTAAATAGACGAGGCTCTATGTTAAGGGTTGGGTAGTGGAAGCATCACAGGAATTTTTCAAATGGGTCTTTTTTTTTTTTTTCTTTTTGCCCTTTAAATGGGATATTTCCTGGAAAATGAGAAAAAAAATCCTAAAGGTTCTGCAAAGCATCCTGTGATAAGTCAGAAGCAGAAACTATGTATTAAACACCTGATCATCCTCAAGTACTGATCCAAGTGATTTTGGAATACTTTGTCTGTAAAGATTTTACCTTTGTTTATATTTGAAAGCAGACTGAAAGTAAATACATCTTTTGTTTTTACACTTCCACCCTTGAGGAAACGTCCATCACTGTCAGACACTAATGGAAATCCTTGCTCTTTGTAGATGAACCAGATGACCAGGGAAAGAAGACAAAACCAGTGGAGATTACATTGACTTATCTTCCTGTTGCCTGGGTACAAGGGTGCCTTCCACTTGGGGGTAGGGCTGAATCTACAAATTGGGAGGTAAGTAGTTTCAGTAGAGGGCTACGGAGGCAAGCAGCCAAGCAGATCATTATGAGCTTCTCCTCCAGGAAAATGGAAACCATTTTAAAAATTCCGAGAATTGCTTGGAACATGCAGTATTCTTAAACAAAGGACCTTTGTGACATTCTGCATTTCCAAACACAGGAGAGGAAAGGACTCACACCTCACTTGCCTCACTTCCCTTGGTCTCCTTCCATTGCTTTGTCTAGGTCAATTGAAAAGACCTCCCAAATTTGGAGTCTAACCACAATCCCAGATTTTCGTGAGGAGGGCAAAGGAGGATTGTACTTTATTAAGCATCCTACCCAGAGGCTAAAACCAGGTGTTTTCCCACCTGGCTTTCACCATCTTCAGTTCTGAATTAAAGTTTTCTTAGGAGAAAAATGCCAGAATTCATGCGTAATACAAATTTTCCCTATTGCTGCAGGCATATGATAAAAGAAAATCATAACAGGAACAAAATAATAAAGTCAGAGCCCACTCAGTGGCTTCTTGTTGATCAGATTTAGGCCATGTGACCACACCTGGGTGTGAACGAAAGTGAGTAATTACTGGGCCCAGTGCTGCCCTGACAAAAATCCTGACAATATGAAGCAGAAGGAAACAATGAATCCTGAGTACTTATCAGTAGGCTCTGCCCACTCACCATCTTTTGGAAATGGAGGAGTTCCTAAAGCTACTTGCTTATGTACCAGACCTGGTAGATCCAGTCTGTTAGAGGTTTTTTAGTTCTTTATTATCAGGCAATACAAATACATCGTAAATTTTTTTTTTTACAAATTAGAAAATGGACAGTGTGGGTGTTACTAGGTTCTGGGGACTCCTTCTAGAGATTTTCTAGGTTCTTCTTGTCCTGAACAAAGAATGGAACAATGCAGTTGCAAAAGGTAGTGAGGTTTTACATTTATTAAAGGTTTAGGAAAAGAGTTGTGTTCTGCAGAGTGAGGGCAGGCCAGGTAAAAGTAGGAAAAGAGGTACACTCTGCAGCATGAGAGCAGACCGCTGTGAAAGAGAGAGCTTCATGGCTGCCATCTTCTGTGCCCGCCACTCCTCAGGCTGATGTCAGATCTAGGCCTGCCAAGTTCTCTTGAGAAGAACTGAAGATAGCATTCTTTGCTCCCAGATGCACGGTTTTGGGAACTGTTTTTTTGTGCATTTTCTGGATCTCTGCTATTCACAGGTCACACCTACCTGCTCAGCCAGTTTGCCATGCCCCAATCTCCTGCCTCAAGGGTGTAGTTCAGTAGTAGAATGCTTGCCTAACATGCTTAAAATCCTCGGTTTGATCCTCAGCACTGTGATATAAAAATCAGAAAATGTACTTGATTTAAAAAAAAAGATTTAAAAATATCTATAATTCGTTATGTACAGAAAACCTGTGGTACATTTGCTTTTGGACATGGAAACATGCACCATGCAAATACCCACAGAATTTTGTTCCCCACAAAAATGCACCGATGAGCTTTGAATGGCTATATTTGTATTCTTGGCATTGACATACCACATGCTTGGTTCTACAGCAGAGTGTTGGTATAACCTTGGCCAACCTGAAAAGATGTTAGTGTATTTGAACTTATGTTCTCTCTCTCTCTTCTGCTCTCTGGCCATGTATAGGCATACCTTCCCATGAGATGTTCCCACTTGTATAAGAAGCTGCTGGACCTCACATCAAAGATCTCCACTGCAGAGATTTGATAAACTCAAAGAGTCATTTCAAGGTGGAAAGCTGGATTTGAATCCCCTTCCTCCTCTCTGGGGAGTTGGAAGTTGGACTAAGTGAGGGAATCTGGGACCAGGGTTTGAGCCAGTTGGGTGACTATGAGTGACAGAAATGCCTAACGCTGATGCAAAGAGGACTATGGGAAAGTGAAAGTCTAGGACACCAGAGAAGTTCAAAGATTCCAAACACACAGTCACAGAGGAGGAAGTGTGCCAGCCTGGTCCCTGGCAGGTGGGTTGGCAGTAGGTACCTGTCAGGATATGGAGAGCCAACTTGGCTATATGGCCGTGTCAGAACCAGGCTCCTGGGGCAGATGGGAGCCTCCACTCCAGGTAAAGTCACTAGCCTAAGCAACAATTCCATTGATAAATGTTTTATTATGAGCATCTTCTCAATGATTTTTACACAAGTCAGCTATGCTTGAGTAGCTATATTTGTCAGTTTTGCCATCACTGGGACAAAATACTTAAATTTGCAATTTAAAGTGTGAGCGGTTTAATTTGGCTCACAGTTTTAGATGTTCAGTCCATGGTTGGCTGGCCCCAAGGCAGGAGCATCATGATAGAATGGTGCAGTGGAACAAAGCTGGTAAGTTCATGATAGCTGAGAAGCAGATGAGGGGACAGAGCAAGAGAAGAGGGGACCAAGGTCCAGACATAGTCCCCAGGGTCACGCCTCCATGACACACACAGACACACCTAGAAGTATATTCTAGTAATCTTTCAAGCTGATCAAGTTGACAGTCAAGATTAGCACTCACAGTAACCTTGACCTTAAGCTTCTTTGATGATTAAATACTTATCAACTTTGAAGTTACTGTAGCAATGCTGCAATGAGCAATTTCTAGTTTGTTCAGGAGGACTCTCATGTGCTTTGCTTACACATCTGATTCATGAATTGCTTGCTGGAGGAAGAGTATCTGTTTTTCCAAGAAGGAAACTAAAGTGCAGAGGAGTTAATTCACTTGCTCAGATCTCAAGGCGATTAACATAATAATAACACACAGCAACCTCACTATCACTTACAAATATAGCTGTTCACAAAAGGTCAGGTTGGGTAGCAGCTTGTGATTGGCCAATCCATTGTCAATGTCCCTCCCTCTGGGGATGTCCATGGCTCCCTCCTTACCTGGTCAGCTGCCACTCTGGGCTGTGAGAACATATAGAGGTGGGACAGATTGATGATTAGCCTACAGAGCATAAAGAAAAGGCATCTTAGGGGAGAGGACCTGGAAATTCTTTTTCTGAAAATAAGAATAATGCAGGTAAAATATCTCTTATCTAAAATGCCTGGGACAGAAAGTATGTCCAAATATATATATATGGGGGGAGAGACAGAGGGACAGACAGAGAGACAGAGACAGAGACAGAGGGAGACAGACAGACACAGAGAGACAGAAAGAGACAGAGACAGAGAGATCTGGGGAGTAAGACCCAAGTCTAAACATGAAATCCATATTTTACAAGCATCTTATGTACATAGGCTGAAGGTAATTTTATACAATGTTTTAATAATTATTTATATGAAACAAAGTTTTGTGTGGTATGGAATATCCTACCCGACATCATGTTGTCTCTCAAAAAGTTTCCTATTTTGGATTTTTAGGTATAGAGATGCTCAATGACTAACTCACATTAAATGTGAATATTAGAAAACATAGGAGTATAAAGTCAGTTTACACACTGAAAATGTTACATAACCCCAAAGCAGTGCCATCGTGACTATTTTTCTTGCTGACAATATCTTAAATTTATTGAACAGAAGCCACAGGCCATACACTCCTCCACAAGCTATAATGAATTTTTTATTTAATATCCAGAATAAACCCATGATTTAGGTAGTAGTATTATCACCATTTTTGGAGACGAGGACATTGGGCCAAGGTTAATTAAGTTGCCTAATGTCATGACTCCTAAATTATAGATAGGACTGCAATTCACTTCTAACTCAGAATCCTGCTCTTCTAGTAAATCTGTGATTGTTTTGCATGGTTTCAAAACCCTCATTATTCAGCTTGTCCATGGTTTGCTAATGTCTACTTTTAAATTTCTTACTGCCTATAACTAAAAGAGAGAAAAATTTGAAAGGTAGCCTGAGCATCAAAGGGTATAGTGTGATCATTACCTCCTTTGTTCAAGATGTTATACTTCTATTAATGTATCCTGACATTTTATTGGCTTTTTGAACAACTAGGTCCCACTGATGGCTTATCTAAATCTGAAGTCTTTTAAATGCCCTAAACCCCTTTCCCTTGAACTATTGTTAAACGTAACCTTTGCTACTCCACACTCATACAAATGAATTTGGATGGCAGTCTTTAATACGTTGTCTTGATAGAAGCCCCATGAGAATGTGGAAGCTCTTTTAAGAAATCAGTAAAATACTCTTCTGCTGGGTGTTCTAAGCAAGATTCCCAAATGCTAATTATTATTGTTAAGTGGTGACTCATCTGAAAGAGTTTCCTTTTCAAGTTGTATTGCATCATATGGGAACTGTTTTAAATAGACCACCCCGGGCACAAACATTTTCATCTTAAAGCATCCAGGCACCACTTCTGTGGAGCAGGAGATTAATTGTCCTCTGCACTGGGTGGAGAGGAGGATTTCACAGGGCTGTGGGGCAGGCCTGAGCTCCTGGATCTCCTCTGACTTCATTTCCAGGGGACAAGATTGCATCTCTTCATAAAAGGGAAAAATTAATAGGACAGTGAAAGGATCAAGCAACCCAACCAGTTTCACATCGAATCAAACAGACAGTTCACAAAGAAGAGAGCATTCTTTAAAGTGGACCTTTAAAAAAGGAGGGCGGACGGAATATGAATTGCAAATAAAATCCTTCATATGTAACTTTTTAACAGGTCTGGGCACAAATGTCATGGGTTTCCAACAGCACTGAAGGAGAGGGAAGGTGGTGATGCAGGGAGATACCAGCATATTCACACGGTGGAGGGCGAGGAGGCCCTTGGCTCACAGAAAATGAGGGAGACGCACAGGAATTCTCCTTAACTGGTTAATTTGCAGACCAAGAACAATATAAATTTCACTGTTTGAAGGAGGAGGAACACTCCTCTCGGAAAAACAAAGCAAAACAAAGCAGATCTTCACCGCTCCGTGCATATTTTCCTTCTCGGCAGTGATGAAAGTGTTTGCACTAATTTTCCAGGGAGACCAGAAAATATGTATGGTGTGTTTTGTCTCCAGTGGCATCCTGGGTCACTGAGCACCGTCATTCAATGCGATCTGTTGATGGATAGATGGAAGAATCGAACCTTTCAGCATTAGGGAAAAAAAGTAGCCGGAGTTCAGTGTTCCTAGGAATCCCCAGGAAAAATAATGTGAGACGTTCAATCTTAAAAAGTTGCAGAAAATGCCACGCCGTGGCGTGAAGCCCAAACACTGTGACTAGGAAGGGACAGGCCAGTTTGATTTTTGCCTGTGTTCCAAAAGATGTGTCTAGAAACTCTGAGTGTAGTGACAAAACCAGTGTCCCTCGAGGTGTGTGAATGGACCAAACCCAGCCTCCACGCAATTGTGTGTAGAGAGAAAGGTCCAGACTGCGCCCCGGGGTGCCCAGAGCTGGTGGGCTGTGAGAGTGGGGGGCGGGGTGGGGGCAGGGCGGGGGAGAGAATTCTCTCCGCTCAGAGGGTAAAATTCTCCAGCCAGTTCCCAGCTGAGAGCAGAAAGGGACCACAGCCCTAAACCCTCTCAAGTTCCCAAGGGAACAGGAGACGACTTGAGCGCTCCTCCTCTCTGCTCTCGGTCCTGTGAATGACATGGCCTCTTCCTTGGGGAGGGGGAGACCCCGGGCTTGCCCCACACCGCTGACACCTTGGGGGAGCTGCTTGGCTTTCTTCCCCGTCTGCGTCTGCGGGCCGCAGGTAGAGTCCTCTCTGGCCCAGGTGGGGCAGAGCCCTAGCTGCACGCCTTTGCCTGACTGTATGTGGCATGCTCAGAGAAAAGAAAGTCAGAGCAGGTGTGTGAGACACTGCGGGCCTGGGGTCGGCCGGGAGCAAGACGAGGACGGGGAGGGGGAGCCCCTCCCATGGCCCAGGCCTGCACACTGAGCCCTTTGCGGTTCTCCTCTCCCCACGCCTCCCACCTGACAGGTAGAGAGGAGGCGGCCCAGGGGCAGGGAGTGATTTATGGAAACCGACTGTCAGGTCTGTGTTGTTAAAGGCTCTCAGCTGGCCTGGCCCAGAAAAGCACCAGCACGGGGCCTTAGGACAGATGTCAAATCTTCCGGGGCGATGGCTTCCTTTCCATGCGGACACTGATCGTGTCCTGAGGCCTGAACCCCTTCAATACCTTCAGCATGAAGGAATAGGTGAAAGGGGTCCCAGGAAGCCCCTCAGGGAAGGGCAGCTGGCCATCACACAGCTCGCGTGAGTGTCCCGGGATGGGAGTGGGAACTGGGGAACGCGACTCCTTAGGCGAATCGCGCAGAGGGACTCCGCCGAGAGCTGTAGGCAGCCAGCGCCCAGCAGGGCTGAGGGAAGGGGGTCCCCTTCTCCACGCCATGAGGGTCTCCGGGTGTCATCTCACGTGCACGACGTCCCGCCACATGACAGCTGGCCAACACGGCAGATACGGAACAAACCTGGAAACAGGGGTTTTAAAGCGCTGCCCCGCAATTGAGAGAGGCACACTTTTTCACATCAGAATTTCCGGAACTGGGCTGCGGTTCTCATCGGAGCCTCCAAGCTATTTTTCAATTGATGATGGGTTTTATAACACAAGGTCTTAGACTTGAGACAGTACCGCATTTAATGGACTGGCAAGAAGTCTGCGGAGGAAGCAAAGTGCTCCTCACCCTTCCTTGCTTCCGAGCAGCTTCGAGTGGTTTTCACTTGCTTGGTTTTAGTATGAACTTGGAGAATCAAGCGAACAAATAAACGAGTAATGGTTAAGTTGTAGTACCTGTTTGGTGTGCCGGTAGGGCCTCTTTAATTAATAAACTACCTGTTATAGTTTATACATTGTGTCAATTTGAGAAGCTTAGAAGTTTAACTGAGAGACTAAGCAGGGAGCCAGGGTCCTTACTTTGTAAACATCCTCATCCTGTGCAAGAGGAGGGCAAGGAGATTCGTGAGTGCTACACCCACCCTGGAGGGAGGGCGTGTCCTGTGTACAACATAAGGGAGAAAAACAGGCTTGCTCTTGCCCCCTTTTACTCTGGCTGCTTTTGCTAAGCTGCTATCTTGAAGTGTTGCTAGTGCCATGCTACCCTGCCTTGGAGCAAGCTGATTATGGACTGAAACTTCCAAAAACTGTAAGATAAATAAACCTTTCCTTCCCTAATTTTGGGCGTCTGGTGTTTTGTCTCAGCAACAAGGGAAAAGTAACTAAAACACCACCTTAGTAAATGGCTTTGGATGTTTATCCAATTGCCCGAGAAACCTCCTTTGAGAATTGAACTCCATTGCTGGAATAGAGTAACATTGCCTTGTAGACAGAATTTGTTTAAAGTTCACAAGAATTTTATGGAAATGCATTTCATCAATACAGTCTATACATAATATTTATAAAGTTAAAATAACACTCGCAGGCTTGTGCCAAAATACTGTACCTCCTCCTCCACCTTTCTTTATCTCCCGTTCTTTTCCTCAAGGTCACCACTTTAAATTTTTAAGCGATTTTGGGGGCATTTACATGTCCATGATTTTTTTTTTTTTTTGACACAAGGTCTCTCTATGTAGCCCACGCTGGCCTCAAACTTGGGACCTCAGCCTCTCCAGTGCTGGGATTATAGGCATGTGTCTACACCCAGCCCACATGTTCATGATTCTAAGTACCATTTGCACTCTGACCTTTTTGATTCATGCATTTTGACTACTGATTTTCTATTGTGGGCCAGGAGCTGCTGCTCAACCTTTGCCCCAACTAATTTCTATTGCAAATTTTATGATTAAATAACATGTAGTGTTTACATAACTATACTTGTGTACATATTCTTGTCTGCTGAGCACTGCTGGGTGCTGGACTCACGTTCGTCTCCTTAACTTGTGGCCCCATGCTGTTAAAGATTGTTTTACTTTTGCTTTTTCTTAGTTCTTTCTCACAATTTTGATGGCATCCTTGTATCATGTTCCACAAGGGAAATGCTCAGGCTTCCTCATGAGGTAATCTGTCTGTCCCATTATTTTCTGGGAGTCTAATATCCAGGTCTATGATCCCTTTTTATTTTAGATTGCTACATGGTAATAGATAGGGGTCTAGATCCAATCTTCTGCATGTGGATAGCCGGTTTTCTCAGCACCTTTTATTAAAGAGGCTATCTTTTCTCCACTGTATGCTTTTGGTCCCTTTGTCAAAGATCAAAGTGTTGAATGTGTTTGGGATTCTTTCTGCATCCTCTATTCTGTTCCATTGATCCTCATGTCAGTTTTTATGCCACTATATGCTGTTTTTATCAGTGTAATTTTGTAATACAATCTCAAATCCAGGATTGTGATACATCCTACTTTGCTCTTATTACTGAGGGTCATTTTCACCGTTCTGAGTCTCTTCTGGTTCCATATGAATTTTATGATTGTTTTCTCCAGGTCTGTGAAGAATGCTTTTGGTATTGTGATTGGGATTGCATTAAATCTGTATATCAATTTGGAAGTATGGCCATTTTGACTCTCTTAGTTCTGCCTATCCAGGAATATGGGCTATGGACTTTTTGACTATACAGTGTTGGATCTGCCTATATGCAGACAGGAGATAGCTTTCCATTCTCTTGTTTTGATTTAATTATTTTATTTTAAAAAGAATAAAACCAAACAAAATAAAGCAGAATAAACCCAATCAAAACAAAGCAGTGAAAGTGATACAGGACTTCAAAACAAGATAATACGAAATCAACAATGGCTACCATAATGTCTCTTGTTATCTTCAAAATAGCTGTCTATACCATCAGACATAATAAAATCAAGCAAAACAGAACAGAATAAAACCAATCAAAATAAAAAAGTGAAAGCGATACAGAAGGTCAAAACAAGATAATAGGAAATTGACAATGTCTACCATATGTCTTGTTAAATATATATATGTCTTGTGACCTTTGAAATAGCTGCCCATGCCATCAGATATAATGAAATCAAACAAAACAAAACAGAATAAAACCAAATCATACAAAACAATGAAAATGATACAGGACTTTAAAACAAAATAATAAGGAATTAACAATGGCTACCACCTTCAGAAGGAAATTCTCCATAGTTGCTATACTACAAAATATTGTTCCCCATTTAGATGCTCAGACCACTGGCCTTAGGCCTTCAAAGTCAATCAAATACTAAACACTATAAGCATTAAGTTGATTTTTTTTTTCTACCTCAATAGCTATCATCCCAGCCTGTGTTTCTCTGAATAGCCGGTTGCTTACAGAGGTGCGGAGGGGCTCTGCTCTTCTTGTCTCCCAGCTTGAGTGCCAGCCAGCTCACAGGAAAGGGTTGGCTTCTTGTTTCTCCTTCCTGTGGCCTGGAACTGCTGTTGATTCACAGGAAGGGTTTGGCTTCTTGCCTCTCCTCCCACCAGTCCACATGGCTGCCACTGGCTCACAGGAAGGGGCTGGCTTCTTGTTTCTCCTCCCAGCAGTCTGCATGGCTGCCATTCTCAATTCTCTTTTATGTCCTTTTTCAGAGTACTGTAGCTTTAGTTTTAGAAGTCTTTCACTTCCTTAGGTTAATTACTAAGAATTTAATTTTTCTTGATGTATTTTGAATGGCTCTTTTCCTAATTTCTTTCTCAGTGAGTTCTTTGGTGCTTTAGACAAATGCTATTGACTTTTGTGTGTTGATTTTGTATCCTGATACATTGTTGAATTTGGTTATTAATTCTAAGAGTCTTTTGGTGGAATTTTTTGGGTCCTCTGTGTGGAGAATTATTCATCTGAAAAAAAATATCTATCCCTTTTATTTCCTTTTCTTGCCTACTTCTTCTGGCTAATGTTTTTAGCATATGTTAAACAGGAGTGGTGAGAGTGGACATCACTGTCTTGTTCTTGATTTTAGAGGGAAAGCTTTCGACTTCTCCCCATTCAGTGTGATGCTGGCCATTGGTTTGTCACATATGGCTTTCATCAGATTGAGGTAAGGTCTTTCTATACCTCTTTTTTCCAGTATTTTTATTATGAAAAAATGTTGGATTTTGTCAAAGGCTTTTTCTACATCTATTGAGATGATCATGTGACTTTTGTCTTTGCTTCTGGTTATATATTGTATTACATTTATTGGCTTGCCCTTGTTGAACCATCCTTGTGTCCTTGGAAAGAAGTCTATTTGGTCATAATGCATGATTCTTTTTGATGATTCATTGCATTCTGTTTGCCAGTATCTTATTGAGGATTCTTGTATTTTTGTTCATTAAAGAGATGGGTCTATAGTTCTCTTTGTTGATTGGGTCCTTGTCTGTTTTTGGAATGGGAGTAACAGTAGATTCCAGGAGTGAATTTGGTAGTACTCCTTCCCTTTCAATTTCTTTCAAGAGTCTGAGGAATATTGGCATTAGATCGTTCCTAAAGGTCTTGTGGAATTTGGTAGTGAATCTTTTGGGACCTGGGCTTTTCTTAGTTGGTGGGTTTTTAATTACTTCTTCAAATTCATTGCCTTTTATTTGATTATGCAAGGTTATTAAATCTTCTTGGTTCAGTTTATATATATAAACTAAGAATATATATATTTATGTAAATTAGATGTATATATAGGAATATATCTATTTCTTCTGAATTCTCCAATTTATTAGTGTGCAGGCTTGTGAAGTAGTTGTTAATAATATCTTTTTATTTTAAAGAGAATAGCAATAAAATGGTGATAGAGAATTTCATAACAAGATAATAGGAAATTAACAATGATTAATATATTGCATATTGTTATCTTCAAAGTAGTTGCTCAGATTACAAGATATAGGCATGAAAAATTGATCAAATAATATAAGAACAAATCTTTCTTTTCAGTGAACTAAAAGAAATTAGTAGTAAAATTATCTTAGCTATCTTGTATATATATATATGTTTTTTCTTTTCTCTTCCTTTTCTCCTTTCCTGTATCTCAGTTGTTCTTTCCTTTTGAGCAGTTTCTTTACCTTTTGCAATATCTATTGTAGATTTTGGATCTTATTTACTCTTTCTTACCCTAAAGAGACGGTACAATGTTTACACATGTGAGTCTGATTTATTTCACTTATAAGTATGGTCTCCAGTTGCATTCATTTACCTATAAAACCCTTGAGTTTGTCTTTCTTTATAGCTGAGTGGTATTCTATTGCATAATGGTACCACATCTTTTTTATCCATTCTTCAGTTGATGAACATTTGGGTTGTTTCCAAAATTTAAATATTACAGATTGGGTTGCTGTAAACATGGGTGCACATATATTGCTGTGGTATGTTTTTAATTCTTTTGGGAAGATACCTAGAATGGGGATAGCTGGGTTGAATGGGACCTCTAATGCTAGTTTTTTGAGGAATCTCCACACTGATTTCCACAGTGGTTGCACCAGTCTACATTCCCAGCAACAGTGGAGAAGAGTTCCTTTTTCCCAATAGTCCCATCAGCATTTATTATTGGATGATTTCTTGATGACAGCCATTCTTTCTGGTGTGAGAAGGAATCTCAGTGGTTTGTGTTGTTTTTTTGTTGTTGTTGTCTTTTTGAGACAGGGTCTCGCTAATGCAGTTCAGGCTGGCCTTGAACTCACTTTGTAGCCCAGGATGGTCTCGAACTTGCAATGATCCTCCTGCCTCAGCCTCCCAAGTGCTGGGATTACAGGTGTGTGCCACCACACCTGGTTTCTCAGTGTTGTTTTAATTTGCATTTCTCAAATGACCAATGATTTTGAACATTTTTTCATATATTTATTTGTCATTTGTATTTCTTCATCTGAGAAGTATATATTCATCTCATGTTCTCTGGAAGAAAGACAGCCTCTTTAATAAATGGTGCTGGAGAAAGTGGCTTTCCACATGCTGAAGACTAAAACTGGACCCACGTCTATCACCATGCACTAAACTAAAGTCAAAATGGATCAAAAATCTAAATATTAAGACAGAAACACTAAATCTACTGGAAGAGAAAGTAGGTAGAAATCTCAAAGACATAGGAGTAGGCAGAGAGTTCATGAACAGAAAGCAAGCTGCACGGGAAGTACTTCAAAGAACCAACAATCTTACTAAAAAGTTTTTGCACATCAGAAGAAATCACTAACAGAGTGAAAAGACAGCCCACAGGATGGGAAAAAATTTTAGACAACCATCCCTCAGACAAATGACTTCTATCTAGAACATATAAAGAATTGAAAAATATCAGAACCCCCAAATTCAAAAATCCAATCCAATAATATTTTTTATTTTGGTAGTGTCATTGTGATTTCGCCTTTTTCATTTCTAATTGCATTGATATAGATCTTATTTTGGTTAGGTTGGCTAAGAGTTTGTCTATTTTGTTTATTTTTTGAATAAACAACTCTTTGATAGATTTTTCTTTGTATTTTTGGTATCAATTTTATTGATGTCTGCTCAAACTTCATAATTTTCTTCACACTAGATTTGGGTTTAGATTGTTATTTTTTTCTAGGACCAATATATATTGGAGCTCCTTACTGTTCAGCATGTAAGTGAAACTGAGCTTTCAGTCTTTTCTAGGGTATTTACCATGTGTCTGTAAACCTGGAGGGGCTATGGTCTGGTTAAGAGGATTGTTCTTTTGGCAGAGCTCATATGTCTTAACAATCTGTTGTATTGTCTGGGAGAGTCCCTTTACTATGAAAAGTTTTGAGACCATCTTGTGGGTCTTGTCTCTCCCCAAGTGAAAGATTTGATGTAAAGACTTACTAATTTTCCATTGACTAGCACTAGGAAGGAACAGTTTACCATCATCTGACTGTAACCAACCTGTTGGAAAGAACTGATACCCATGGAAGAGAGCCCATTCAATTTCTGACTGGCAATATTTGGGTTGAGTGTGATCAAGAGACCCTTCCCACATCAGGATACCTGAAGGGAAGGCCCTCAAGTAGCTTCTTTTGCAGCTGCATAAGTCAATTGATTACCTTGAGATACTTTGTCAGCTCCTTTTTGGTGTCCTCTATAGTGAATTAACATCACTTTGGAGGGTATATAGACAGATGGTAAAAGTTTATCTCTTTATGATACTTTATGGGAGACCTATTTTCTGTTAGTAATTCATTTTTTCCTGTATGTCCACTTGAGTATGTTGCACTAAGAAAGCATATTTTGAATCTATATAAATATTGATTTTGTTTTGTTTTGTTTTGTTTTGTCCTTCACTGGGTTGTAAAACCTTTGCCGGAGCTGTAAGTTTTGCTAACTGGGTACTAGTCCCAAGGGCAACTGAGGAACTTTTAAGTGTCGGATTGCAGAGTTAGTAGTGTATATCCTATCTTTTTTGTTCCATTTGCCACGAAGGAGCTGTTATCACAGAAGATGGTTATAATGGTTGATACACTGTATCAACTTGAGAAGTCTGGAAGCTTTACTAAGTAGCTCAGCAGTTCTACATCCTAGGGTATAGAAGACCTGCCCTTACTGCTCTAGGATGTTGTTCATTGTGTCAATTTGATAAGTTTAGAAATTTAACTAAGTGATTCAGCAGAGGACCAGTGCCCTCACTTTGTGAACATTCTCAGCCTGTGCAAGAGGAGGGCACAGAGATGATGTGAGTGCTACACCCACCCGAGGGTGAGTAGTGTACATACTATATAAGGGAGAAAAAGAGGCTTGTTCTGCTCCCCTCTCTTGTTGTTTTTGCTGTCTTCTGCTGCCTTGAACTATTAACCCCAACCATCACCCAACTGATTACAAACTGAAACCTCCACAACTGTGAGCTAAATAGGCCTTTCCTTCCTTAACTTTAAGTGTCAGGTATTTTGCCTCAGCAACAAGAGAAAAGTAACCAAGATAATGGTCAAATCAGGGTCAGTAAATGGAGTGTTTAACAAGTCTTTTCTGGCTGCATATGTATGGAGAACTACCTGCTCACAGTCATGTCTTTAGCTTTAGTTTTCTCTTTTTTTGAAAGAAAGGTGGCAGGGTTTAAGAAGGAATGTGTCTTTATCAATGGTTGGTTCTTTTAGAAGTAGCAAATGATATTTAAGAAGTCAGTCATAGGATAGCCATAGGTACCCTTTGGAGGAAAGCAGTCCTGCCTCATTGTGAGGTGAGATCTTTGCCTAAAGTCACCTTGAATGGCTCTGGTACCAGGATTGCTACAGCAGCCACAGCCCTAAGGCTTGGGGCCCCTCTTTGCTACAAGGTCTCATTCATGACTAGATACCTTGTGGGCCACTGAGCAGCTTCTAGATCCTGTGTAAACACTCCTTAAGCCATGCCCCACATTTTATCAACAACAGATTGAAACCGTGTTCTGTTGGTAGGCTCCATGCCAGGTCATCCAGAAGTGCTCCTTTAAGCTTCTGGAATGCAGCTTGGGAATAGGGTTCCCAGGTTAAGATATGGCATATGACTTTGGCGTTTCCTTATAAGATGATAGAGGGGTCATGCCAGCTCATCATACCTTGCTACCTATAGGTGACAAAAACCTGTAATTCCTAGAAATCCCCTTAGCTGTTTCAGGGTCTTAGACTAGGGAAGTAAAGTATTGGTTTAATTCTTTCTTCCCCATCTTTGGATTCCCTTAGATTGATAAAGCCCAAGTATTTTACCTTAAGGCTGTAAAGTTGTGCCTTAGAGATCTTATAACCTCTTTCATTAGAAAAGTGAGCAGAGCACAGATACCCTGGCTAGAGAGCTCTTTCGAGGTGTTACATAATAGTATATCATCTATATGTTGCAGGACTGTGACCTGGGAAAATTCAAAACATGCCAAGTCATGGGAAAGCACTTACCAAAAAAGATGAGGACCATCTCTGAACCCCTGAGGAAGCATAGTCTAAGTCAGGTGAGAGAACTGGTTGTGAGGATTTTCAAAGGCAAAAGGAAACTGACAATCTGTATGTGAAGGAATACAAAAGAAGATATCTTTTAAATCTAATACTGAAAACCAATCAGCATCATTTGGGTTCTGAGAAATGAGAGTGTGTGGGTTAGATCCCACTGGGTAGATTGGCTCTGTTGCCTCATTTACCAACCCAAGGTCCAGTACCAACCTCTTCTCACTATTGGGTTTTTAAACTCCCAAGATTAGAGTGTTATAGGGGCTGTTACAGGGCATAGGTAAATCTTATGTCCTTAAGTTGTCAATTATAGACAATAGACCTTTTTTAGCTTTAGGCCTTAGAGGGTGTTGTCTCAAATGAGGAAAAATAGTAGGGTCTTTAAGATGTATTTGTACTGGGACAGTTCTTATTGCTCCTCCTATTTTACCTTTTATTGCCCATACTTTAGGATTTATTTCTGTCTCCATGAGGGGGAAGTGGCATCCCTGACCTGAGTGCATATATATTACAATATCCAAAAAAGATATCTTTCCCCAGGAGAGCAATTGAACTTTTAGGCATAATCAAAAAGGAATGGGAGAAGAAAAACCTGTCCCAGTTACAGCCTAAGGGTTGTGAGAAATAGTGAGTTACCTCCTCTCCAGTGACTCCTTCTACTGAAGTATGACAGGTGGAAGGGAGGCCAGGGTTGACAAGAAGGACCAAGAGGCACATACCAGTGTCCAGCAATAGGATGGTTTCTTTTCCCTCTGTATTCATGATTACCTTGGGTTCCTCTGTGGAGATGACAGTCTGGCCAGAGGGAGAAGGAAGAGAGTGGCCCAGGGCCCTTTTAGTTTAGCTGGACTAGCTGGTAAGACGGGTCTGGTTCCTGGGACCTCCATCTCAGGGGACAGTCTGTCATCCACTGGTCACGTTTTCAACCAAGGCATGACTCAGGGGACCTCTTGTCATGATGATTCTTATCATGGTCCCTCTTAAGACACCCTGGGTTTTTGCAGTGGTAGCAGGTGAGTTGACATGTTGAGTTCTTCTTGGAGCCCCAAGAATCAGATTTAAAGTTTATTCTTTTTAGGGCTGGAACCAAGGCAGCCACTTTCTCTTGGTCTCTTTGTTCTCTTCCTTTGGACTCTTCTCAGTCTTGATTATAAAATACTGAGAAAGCAATTTTTACTGAAGTGTTAAGAGGTGAGCTATCAGCAGCAAAATCATCTTTTGTAACTTTTTCTTAATGTTGGAGGCTAACTGAGTAATAAACTTGTCTTTAAGAATAATCTGTCCTTACATAAAAAAATGTTCAATAGCACTGGCCATTCAAGAGATGCAAATGAAAGTATCACTCAGATTCCACCTCACCCCAGAAAAAATGGCTAGTATTATGAAGTCAACTAATGACAAATGCTGCCTTCTTCACTGTTGGTGGGAATGCAGGCTGGTGCAACCTCTGTGGAAGTCAGTGTGGAGATTCCTCAAAAAGCTAGGATTGGAGGTCCCATTTGACCCAGCTATTCCCCTTCTGGGTATGTTCCCAAAAGAGCTAAAAATATCTCATTACAGCGATATACATTCATCTCTGTTCATCACTGCCCAATTCATAATTGCTGGCTCGTGGAAGCAGCCTAAATGTCCCTCAACTGAGGAATGACTAAAAAAAATTGTGGTGTTTCTATGTAATGGAATACTACTCAGCTATAAAGAATAACAAACTAGACATTTTTGCCCTCAAATGGATGAATGCTGAGGATATGTGTCTCAGTGATTTGAATAAGTCACATATATGTGACTATCATATTGTTGCACTGTTTTGAAAAACTCAAACAAAACTTATGTATATATAAAAATTACTTGGGTCAGTTAGAGAAAAAGAAAAAGAAAATATTTATTATTTGATATTTGGATCCAATTTTGCTTTTTGAATTTCATTTTTTTCTGCTTGAAAAAAATAGGTATTGAAATCTTTAAAAAAAAACTAATTGTTTTTCTTTGTAGATGAAGTTTTAGTTTTTGCTGGTGCTTTCAATATTTTTTCCTTAGACATAAATTTGTATATGTGCATGCAAAGGATGGCTAAAATGACTATATTTCTAAATGTATTGGTAAATGAAAAGGAACAGTTGATACTCACATGTTTACATTAATTTTGCATATCTATATCTATTAATCTAAACAACCCTTTTGAAGGTAGCAATACTCAATATTGCAACCATTGTCAAATTCCTATCATCTTGCGTTGTAAACCTATAATATTACTGTTTTAGATTTGTTAAAAAAAAAAAAAAGAATAATCTGTCTTTTTACTGAATCAGGAGCCAAGGATACATGTTTTATCAATGCCTCTTGTAAATGATCTATGAAGGCAAAAGGGCTCTCTTCTTTCTCCTGATGAATATTTAACAATTTAAAGTAATGGACGGGCTTAGTTCTTGTCCTTCTTAGACATTCAAGAATACATGTCTGAAGATGTTTTCTATTCTAATCTCCCATCCCTACACCAGTAGGGATCTTGTGTAGGGACTGCTTGGGTTCTAGCAGGAATCAGATGTTCCCCTGCCTGTCTCCTGGCCTTTCAAAATTAACAATATGATATTCATCTCTAAATGTAGCGGCAGCTTGTAATGCTCCTTGTTCCTCATTAGAAGTCAATGTTTGATTTAAGAGTAATATTGCATCTTTCTAGTCTAGTTTATAGGTCTGGGTAAGTCCCCTAAGGACATCAATGTACTTGTTGGGGTAATCTGAAAACTTTCCCAGATTTTGTTTAATGTGTTTTAGTTCACTGAGAAAAAAGGACAGATGGACACCAGTAGGGTCAAATTCCCCACCAACCTGTTGTAAGGGACACTGTCCTTGAGGGACTTGAACAAAATCAGATAGGGATGGATATAGCCCAGGAGAAGCTTTCATTAAGGTTGTCCTGGAAACCTCATCCTTAGGGTATAAAGGGCAAGTGAAGAGAACCTCAGGTTCATAATAGTAGGTGAGGCTTTAATTAAGGTTGCCTTGGAAACCTCATCTTTAGGATTCGAAGGGCAAGGGAGGGAAGCCTCAAGCTCTATAATAGTAGATACATATGACTGTACCTTAAGGGCCAGAAGTGTCTGGTTTTCCTATGGCTTACATTTACATTTTGAACACAAGTAGGGATTATCTCTTAACGCAAAGAAAGTCTGAGCATGATGTAATTCTGACCATTTTCCCTCTCTTTTACAGTACAATTCTAGTTGTGAAATAGTATCATAACCAATATTTCCCTCTCCATTCCAATATGTGAGGGTTGAACACTTTCTAGTGCTTAAGAATACATTACAAAAGAGTAAGGGAGTTTGACATTGAGTTTACCATCTGCAAAATAATTAGGGGAAAGTAGACGTTCCTTTCAATCCCTACTTGGTTTCTATATTCTTTCAAGGCATCCCTCAAGGTGACCTGCCCTAGAGCAGGTGGCTGATATCTGGACAGCGACCAGAAGATAGGTTGGATCCAACTAGTCCCCCTTACCAATGTGTACCCCTACTTTCTCTGTAAACTCACAGTCCTAACTGCAGCATAAACACAAGTTTCTAAAAACACAAGCTACAATTGATTCCAGCTATAACAGTCATGTTTAAAGAAGGAAGCATTGCTAGCAAAATTAAACCAATAATCAAGAGACCTGTACAACTGCTTTCCAGTTCTTTGAAAGAAACTGAAGGGGAAAAAAGTCAAAGGGGCAAATTGGAAGTGGTTTGAACACTCTTTAGCCTGCAGAACAGATCACTTCCAGAAATAAATAGAAGCAAGTAATGACTCAGGAAAATCCTTCCCTGGGCCCTGGGGCAAAGAAGTCCCCAACATTTGTGCTGTCTACCTAATCAACTAGGCAACCTTCTGTAGCAGCAAGACAAGGCTAAGTTTTACTCAAAATCCGCTGTAAAATTTTTGTATCTCTATATCTGTAACACATTTATGAAACTCACAGGTTAAAAGCTGCACCCAAATCCAGCAACTGCAACTTACATATTAGTGAGAGTACTTTCCCTATACACATAAATGATAATAACCGAGCCTAGGAGGGGAGAGAGAACCAGGAGTTTGGGGATTCTCCCTTAAACTAAATGTGTTTTGATCCCTTAAATATTGTGCTTTAGGAAATAGCTACTTCTGGCCTCAGCCCGAAGTCAATCCTTTCCACAGGGTGTCAGGTTCAGTTTCCTATACTGTACCCAGGACAGTAAGTAGGGGCATTGCTTTTATGCATGTTCTCTTGGTGGGCAAAATTTTGATGTTTCATCTGACCCAGAGATGGAGTATGAGTTCCTCATATAAGATGACCTCCGTGTCTTCAGCAGTAGCAAATCTTCATTTTCTGTAGGCTCAATTTAAAATTCTTAGCTGTTGGATAGGAGAGCAAGGTTGAAACAGTTCAGATTCCTCCCTCTCTAATCTTTGGCAGAAACATGCTTCCAAAAAGGAGGAAGTACAAAGTTACAGGAAACCATCAGCAATGAGATCAGAAAAAAGAAGTCTTTTTTTCTCATGCTTATGGTGAGTTATTGAGACAGTTTTCCCATGAATCATCACTTTCAACCTGGAAAGGTCAGACCGGGAAATCTCAAGAGCTAAGGTTCCCTCCTCACCAGTGGAAGATCAGATCTGAAAGGAAACCAGAACAGGCTTGATATTCTTCTCTAAAATGTGGTGGTGAGCTGGGTGTGGTGGCACAGGCCTTTAATCCCAGCACTCGGGAAGCTGAGGTAGGAGGAGCGTTGTGAGTTTGAGGCCAGCTTGGGCTACAACGCGAGTGCAAGGGCGGCCTGAGCTACGCAGTGTGACCCTGCCTCAAAAAACCAGGGCTGGGAGTTTGGCTCAGTGACTTAAGTGCCTGTCTGACAGGCATGAGGTTGTAGTTCAATCCCTGGTGCTGCAAAAAAAAAAAAAAAAAAAGATTTATGTTAAGAAGTCTATTGTTATTCTGATGAATTTTCCTTTATTGGTGATTGGTTGGTTTTTCTCTAACAGCTTATAAAATTTTGTTCTTGTATTAGATTTCTGGTACTTCAATTATTATGTGACCTGGGATGTTTTTCTCCTGATCATGGCTATTTGGTGTTCTGTATACATCACTTGTCTGTATGTTAAATTCTTTTTCCATGTTTGGAAATTTTCTGGTATTATTTCTGTAAACGGTTTTCAACACTCTTCTTGCTATCTGACTTTTTCATAATTCCAGTAACTCTTATGTTAGTCTTTTTGAGTAATCTTATAGTTGTTGAATCCATTTTTCATATTCTCTTGTCTTTAAAGTATCTTTTATTAATTGTCCATGAACTGCAGCCTTGTCTTCTAGG
The DNA here is from genome assembly GCA_004363535.1 of Dasyprocta punctata. Taxonomy (NCBI): domain Eukaryota; kingdom Metazoa; phylum Chordata; class Mammalia; order Rodentia; family Dasyproctidae; genus Dasyprocta; species Dasyprocta punctata. The sequence goes on from RJWM01009208.1 coordinate 45,206, forward strand.
TCTGACACTCTGTCCTCACATTGGTTGCTTCTGCTGCCCATAGTTTTAGTTGTATTTTTAAGGGGAATAATGCCAATTTTGTGTTAAAGGTACGTTGTTGTGCGTGTATAATACTCACAGTTATTCTTTAGAATATTTCTATTGATGAATTATTAACTTTAATTTTATGGGTTTTATTATGTTAAACAATGAATACTTAACAGGAGAAATATCAAAAAAATAAAGTATTGAATTTTTAATATTTTTTGAGTGTTTGTAAAAAAACATTAAAATTTTGAACATAACATTTTTTGGTATACAAAGTCTAAAAAGTAACAACAGAAATAAATTACTACATGAACTACAATGAAAATACCAATAGAACTATATAAAAAGTATCTACTTCAATTTTGACACTTAAGGCAGTCTTCATATATGACAACAGCACATTCCATCCATATGTATTGCTTATACTGACAACACATGTGTTTGCTTTCCTGGCCATTTTGTAGGACATTCTTGATATCTTGCTGGTCTTGCTGCTTTGTCAGAAGGTTCTTATTATAATTATATAATGTGTAATTAACAGGAACATATATTCTCAATAAAATAAAACATTAAATTCTTAACACATATTGTGCATTTAGGAATAAATATCAACATGTTCACATCATCTGTATACTTGCTTACAAAACCTAAAAGATAATATCAGAAATAAATCCCTATATGAACTAGATAAAAATTCCAATAGGACTCTACAACAAAAATAATCTTTGCTTCAATTGTCATGCTCAAGGCAGTCTTCACACATGACAACTGCATGTTCCATGGAAGGAAGGCAATTTTGAAGGTTTTGTCAAAAGACCTCAGGCAATTTTGAAGGAACTCTCCTCATCATCATTGTTATTCTACAAACCTCAAGGTCACACCTGTGTCTTTTACATTCTTGCTGTTACCGTGAGAAGGCCCTGATAAATGCAACAGACCTATGAATGTTTTCAGTTCAGTTAGTAAGGTATCATAATAAATGTGCTCTTTCCCCATACTGGAGGTTGAACTCAACCTCACACCTGCTAGGCAGGTGCTGTGCCACTGAGCTATATCCCCAGCCCAATACATGTATTTGTTTTTAGTATGGTTATTGGTGCATACGGACTGTTTTACTTGTATTTCGTCATTTGTGTATTTCACAACATCTTGTGGCATTTTGTCTGCTACAAACAATTTCAAAAATTGAATGGCAGTTCTGGCCTTTTGTCCAATAGGTCTCACCCCTGCCAAGATCCTCACTACATTTTCGGAGGTAGTTCTAATGTTGGTTCGTTCCATTTGGTTGTGTGACAATTTTGTACCGTTTCAACTAGTCAAATATGTACTAACATTGCTATTTTCTTCATCATCTGAATCAGGGAGGTCTTCATTCCCTTTGTCTGTATTGGTAGATTTACTCCAACTCACTATTACAGGAACTTTGGTTCACGTGGCCAACATCATCATCATCTTTACACAAGTCACCTGATGATTCACTTTCAACTTCCTCCAAAACTTACACATCTGGTTTTTCATGTGCCATTGTACTGAGTTGGGCTACTTCTACCAGAAAAATAAAAAGAAAACTTTTTAAAAAACAAATCCTAAATGCACACTTGTTGCAAATTTGGAGCTCCTCTACACACCTTGTCATTCACCTGCCAAGTGGGTGTATGCACAGATGGGTTTCTGCTGTCCTCATGCCCAACTGCTATGAGCCACACCCACATTCCATCATGGTAAAATACATCTCTATGTAACAGAAGAATGGTTTGGATGTATTTTACCCTCTGTGCTGCTCAGATAAACATATACAAAAACTGTTAGAACATTATTTGGGTAAAAATCCTGGTTTGACAGTTTTGCACAAGTACACACACCTTGCTGTTCTTCATACCAAGTGGGTAAACACAAAATTGCTTGAGATGCAGTCAGCTACTAGTGCACTGAAGTACAAATTTACAGTGGAAAAGTAATGGATGGGTTTTTGTAATACATGTTATGCCCTATGGATTCTCCTGGATTTCTGTTTGGAATTTTTTAATGGAGTCTCATTTTTTTATGCTGCATGTTTATGTTTTGTATCTCTTTCTGTACTTCCACTAGATTTTTTTTATCAGTGTCTTGTCTAGATACAGTGATCATTTATTCCATTTGTTTCATTTATCTGCTTAGTTATGCCAACTTTGAATTTGCCAAGCACCTTATTTCACTGTTTTTGTTACTTTCATTATACTCTTTCAGACATTTGTGCTGTGTGGCTTATAATTTCCTCCTCCTTGATGCGCCTGGATTGGCTTTGGGGGAACTGGGAATTTGGGGAGGAATTTTATTGCATTGTTTTCTCATGTTTCTATTTTTGTTTGTTTTCTGTGCTGGAGTTTGCAGCTTCCTCTTTCCAGTTCTTCAAGAACGAGCCATAGTAAGGTCTATGACCCCTATACAATTCAGATATTTGCATCCAGAGAAAACAAATTGACAGCACTACCTATGTCACCTTGGCTATATTAGTAAAGTCAACAACAATAATAGCATTAAATATAAACTGGATACTGACTAATGCTAAGACCCATTCATGAACTACCCTTAAGCAGTTCAGCATAGACACTTAGGCAACTCAGATAATGACCTGTAGTAAATCACACCAGAGGTGTTTGCTGGAAGTAGGCAGCAGAGTAAAAGTTCAATCATACCACTGACTACATGCCATGTCCTTCAGATTCATACTCTCTACAGGTTACACCCACCAAATCTGGCCTCTGTGATCCTCCTGGCCTGCTCTTGAGCTTTTCAGGGGATCTTTCTGCAGTAGGGTAACATTTCTGTTCTGGAATGAAACTTTCCACTTGAGTGTTAGTCTCACCCTCAATCAGACTGGTCTTTTGGTTGTCACTTCTGCTGGTCTATGCTGAGGAAAATCAAGGTACGTAGACAGCTAGGATTTGGCAATTTGACCACTCTCCTTTCTTGCACAAGGTGCACAAGATATCCAGTGTTGCTGGTAGAGGCAGGGCAGAGGGGCTCTCTCCTCCTTTCCTGAAGGGCTGGTGGTGAGGGTGGAGCAAGGTCTCTTTTGTCTCCTTGTGGCGGGTGGAGGGGCAACTTGTGTCTGCCATGGGACAGGCCAATTAGGCAAGAAAAAGAAATGAAACAAATATGTAAATGAAAGGAAGAAGTTGAATTATTATTTGCAGATGACATGATCTTCTACATAGAAAACCTCCAAAAAAAATTCACCAGAAGACTCTTAGAATTAATAACCAAATTCAGCAGTGTAATAGGATACAAAATCAACACCCAAAAACCAGTAATGTTCCTCTTCCTTCAATAATGAACACAATGAAAAATTAGGGAAAAGTATCATTCACAATAGCACCAAGAACAATTCAATAGTTACGAAATTAATATACTTATGACATGACAGACATCTGTGATGAAAACTCTAGTACTATGGAAAAGGAGATGGAAGAGGACATCAGAAAATGAAAAGATATCCCATATTCCTGGATAGGCAGAATTAATAGAGTCAAAATGGCCATACTTCCAAATTGATATACAGATTTAATGCAGTCCCAATCAAAATACCAAAAGCAAGCCGGGCGTGGTGGCGCACGCCTTTAATCCCAGCACTTGGGAGGCTGAGGTAGGCGGAGCGTTGTGAGTTCAAGGCCAGCTTGGGCTACAACTCGAGCACAAGGCCGGCCTGAGCTAAATAGTGCGACCCTGCCTCAAAAAACCAGGACCGGGAGTTTGGCTCAGTGCCTTAAGTGCCTGCCCTGGCAGGCACGAGGTTGTGAGTTCAATCCCCAGTGCCACAAAACAAAAAAAAAAAAAAAAAAAAAAAAAAAAAAAAAAAATACCAAAAGCATTCTTCACAGAGTTGGAGACAATAATCATAAAATTCATATGAAACCAAAAGAGACCCAGAACAGTAAAAGCAATCCTCAGTAAAAAGAGTATTATGGTTTGGGTCTTGATGTCCCCCTAAAACCTCATGCAGTCATTGGTGGGGCTGAATCTAGAGTGTGTGATGCTGGGATTGAAGGTACGTGATTACTAAATCAGTGATCTGATTTTTTGGTACCTCCCTAATCCCGGTAGCCTGCATACAATACAAGAGACAGCAAGAGACTTATCTTCCCCCTTGCTTGCTTGCTTTTGGTACCTTCTGCCCACCATGAACTGTTTCTGTTTTCCACGCTGCCTTGGACCAGCTAACCATGGACTGTGAGCTGCATAAACCTTTCCCATTTTAACTTTGGGTGTCAGGTATTTTGTCTCAGCAATGAGAGAAAAGTAACTCAGACAGGAAAGCAGTGCAGGAAGTATCCCAATCATGGATCTGAAGTTATGTTACAAAGCTACTTGATAAAAATGGCATGGTATTGACACAAAAACTGACCTGAGGATCAGTGGAACAGAATAAAGGATGCAGAAGCAATCCCAAACACATTCAACCCTTTGATCTTTGATAAAGGGGACAAAAACACACTGGAGGACATATAACATCTTTAATAAATGGTGCCGGGAAAACTGGCTATCCACATGAAGAATATTGAAACTAGACCCATATTTTTTGTTGGGAGTGAAACTGTCTGTACCTCCGCTATCTAGGACAAGGTAATTGTTTATCATGAGTTTGGCAGGGCCCCATGAGAAGTGTACACAGCTCAGGGAGCTGATGCACAAAGTGACTTGGCATTCCCCTGAGATAATATAGACAACTCCTCTCTTGTTCCCCATGTAACCACCAAGGCATGATGTTTTACTGAAGATTATGTGTCCTGGAGCATTGTGAGTTCGAGGCCGCCTTGGGCTACAATGCGAGCGCAAGGCTGGCCTGAGCTACATAGTGCAACCCTGCCTCAGAAAATCAGGGCTGGGAGTTTGGCTCAGTGGCTTAAGCAGGCACGAGGTTGTGAGTTCAATCCCCGATGCCAAAAAACAAAAAAGATTATATGACCTTCCTATTTTGGATCTCGCCCTTCCCTAAAAATTCTCTGCAAACAGCGTCTTATGCTGATTGTATAAGTAAACGCATTGCAGTTGTTGGGCAGTCCTTTCTTCCATCAGGAGTGTGACTCCACCTGACCTCAGCTTTTTGACTTATCTTCATTTTTTCATCCTCCACCATCCTCCCTCTGGAATTTTAAGAGTTTGCACTAGACGTGGTGATCTTTCACCATGTACTAAACTAAAATCAAAATGGATCAAAGATCTAAATATTAACATAGAGATAGTTAATCTGCTGAAAGATAATATATGTAAAACTCTTGAAGCCATAGGCATAGGCAAGGACTTTCTGAACAGAACCCCAGTTGCATTGGAAGAAGTTGCAAGAATCAATAAATGTTAGCTCAATCCTGGTACCAAAAAAAAAAAAAAAAAATCAACAAATGGGACCATATCAAGTTAAGAATCTTCTGCACCTCAAAAGAAACTGTACAAAGACCTCAAAAAAATTAGATTGCCCCAAATAAGAGACCCAATCTAAAATTGGACAACTGAAATGAACAGGCACTTCTCAGAAGTACAAATGGTTGTTCAATACATGAAAAAATATTCAACATCATCAGCCATTACAGAAATACAAATTAAGACAACTCTGAGATTCCATTTTAACCCAGATAGAATGGCCATCATCACAAATCAAGCAATAACAAGTGCTGGTGAGGCTTTGGGGTAAAAAGAACCCTACTACACTGCTGGGAATATAAACTAGTGCACCCACTATAGAAATCAGTGTTGAGATTTCTCCAAAAATTGAAACTAGAAATTCTATTTGCCTCTGATTGACGCATTTTGAAATTTAGTTTTAGTTTTTTTTCTTCTTGTTTTTTCTTTTTCTCCTTGAAATAAAACAGATTTGAAAAAAAAAAAAAAAAAAAAGAAATTCTATTTGACCCAGGTATTACCCTTTTAGGTAGCTTCCTGATGTGTTAAAGTCATCATATTACAGTGATACTTTGCATATCCATGTTTATAGCAATACAATTAATAATAGCTAAATCTTTGAAACAGCCTATATGTTCATCAAAAGATAAATGGATAAAGAAAATGTAGCATTTATACATGATGGAGTACTACTCTGCTGTAAAGAAAGATAAATTGAGTCACTTGTCAGAAAATGGATGCACTTTGAGACCATAATGTTAAATGAAAAAAAAATCAGACACAAGCTTAAATTTTTCGTGGTTTCTTTTATATGAGAAGTCCAAAATAAAAATAAAGAGCAAAATAAAAGATAATAAGAAATGTGGAGATAGATTTTTCTCAAATGGGAAAGGATAAAAGAGATGAAGGGGTTGAGTGGAAATGGGGAAGAAAGCATAAATAGAATTAAGATGCATTGCACACATTTACCAACCCCCCACAAGGAATGTAATTATTATGTACTGCAAGCATGTACTAATAAAAAAAACAAAAAAGAATGGAAATTTAGATACTGAGAGCTCAGAGTTTTCAAGATTGTTTTATAACATTTAACTTCCATAAGGAAAATACTTTTCTAGGCGTTAGTTCATGGGTTATTTTTGTGTGTAATTTGTTCTTATTAGAAAAACAGTATTTTGGTAATGTATAGACACATTACAAACATAAAATCATTCCATTTCCCATGCCTGTATCATTTTGGTATGGTTCCTTTGTGTGTGTGTGTGTGAGAGAGACAGAGAGAGAGAGAGAAATAGAGAGAGAGAGAGAGTTTAAAATAAATTGTGATCATGTGGGTTGGAAAAAATTGGAAAACAATGAAAGATATACAAAATAAAAATTATCTACCATCTCAATAGTCAGTGGGGCCCTTCGAGTTTTAATCATCGTGCATCTTTTTAAACTTCTATATATCCCAGCCAAGGCAACGTTCTTCATAGCTGTACGTTTCAAATGAGGAGTAAGGAAGCATTTCTGCATTTCAGTGAAGTTAGGAAATTAATCAGGGTGGCCCTCACCCAGTCAACTAAGGAAGCTGAAGGTGCATAATTAGGATCTGCAGTGACATATGAAATGAGGGGTATGTTGGTCAATGCACCATGAGCAAAGAAAAATTACAAGATCTAAAGAGCCAAGCATGATGGGTTGCTTCAAAGAAGGTGCTTACCAAGAGGGGCCTATAGCACCTTGCGCAGAGGAATCACTGCAAGAAAATCATATTGTCAACTAACCAAAGGATATGTTTGCATATAAACACACATTTTAAAATCCCTTGGATGCATATCTGATTTGTAGGACCCTCTGCAGTTTCCAAATTTCCGTCTAAGACCAGTTAGTTTAAAGCTTAAATTTCTTTCTGTTACCAGAAGGTAACTGTGAGCGAAAATTTTAAAAATATTGCCGTCTTCTGCAGACATAGGTATCTCTTTTCATTAAAATAACATACTGAAGTGTTTTGGTTTATACCTAGATGTCTCCCCCATGCCTCATGAGTTTATAGGGGGGTTTTGGGGAGGCGACTGGATCCTGGTGTGTGAGCCTCATCAGTGGATTTATAGCTGATACACAGGACTTCACGGATGGGTTTATAGCTGGGTGTGATTTGGGGAGGTGAAACCTGGTGTGAAGAGTTGGGACCCTGGGGGCGTGGCCTGGATGTGTATATCCTCCCTACTCCTTTGATCCCCTCTGCTTCTTGTCTGCCCTGCCATGACCTCCTCCTCCTCTGCCAATGCCCCCTTGCCATGCCGCCTTGCCTCGGAGTCATCGTACTATAGACTGAAACTTCTACAAACCATGAGCCAAAATAAACCTTTCTTCCTTGCCTTGTGGGTATTGGGTGTTGTGTCTCAGTGATGAGAGACGTAACTAGGACATAACGTTTAAACAAACTCTTTAAGGAATTGAAATTCAAAATTCTATTAGTGTTTATGTATTCCATTGAAAATGTTCCATTGTTAAATATTAGCTAGAAAATGGAATTTTCCTCCAGGTTTACGAAACTGTGGTTGTTATGTATGATACTTCAACACAGAGAATGAAGCCGGGCGTGGTGGTGCACGCCTTTAATCCCAGCACACAGGAGGCTGAGGTAGGTGGAGCATTGTGAGGTCGAGACCGGCTTGGGCTACAACGCCAGTGCAAGGTTGGCCTGAGCTACATAGTGTGACTCTATCTCAAAAAACTAGGGCTGGGAGTTTGGCTCAGTGGCTTAAGCGCCTGTCTGGCAGGCTGGAGGTTATGAGTTCAATCCCTGGTACCGCAAAAATAAATAAATAAATAAAATAAATTAAAAAAACAGAGAATGAAAAGTAAAAATTAAATCTGAGTGCTTTACCATCACAATGACAGATACACATAAAGATAGCGAGTTGCTTCAATATCTGAACTAAAAATCTAAAGATAGGCAAAAGATATAGGTGAAAACTTTAAGTTGGATTTTTAATTTTTTATTCACTTTTGCTTGGGTGTTAGATTGACACAGTGGGTGTCCAAAATCAAAATAGAAATTGGAGGCAGAAAGGCAGCAAGGAACTGGGGTTCCACCAACCTCAGGGCTAGGTCGACGTCAGATTCGTTTTCCTTTTCCTTTTTTCTCTTTTCTCTTGTGATGCTGGGTTGGCAACCAGGGCTTTCATATGCTAGGCAAGTACTCGACTACTGAGCCACACTTCCAGTCCACTGTCCTTCCAAGAGTCCCCGAAGCTGGTGTCTAAAATATTGGTTGAATGAGTAAAGATGTGAAGACACAAAGTTTCAGCCTGTGCTAAGGTATGTGTTGTAGACGGTCTGTACTTTGCTGAGCCCATGGTGGTATGGCTGTGGTAGCACTCAAAAGAAGAGAGTTTTATGATGTGAAACAAAAATAAACTAAAATCAATAAATCAACAGCTTTATTCATGGATCTATGCTAGGCGCGGTGGTAAACACAAAGACTGACAGACTTTCATGGGAGGGACATGTTGGAATGGATTAAAATTTGAACATTAAATGCATTTCTGAATACGGAGAGCCACGGTAACACTGAGTAACTTTTAATTGAGGACTGCTGTTCTATTGTTCTATCGGCTTCAAATCTATTGTTGTAACACGTTTCCTTCCTTCCTTTCCCACTGCTACCAAACACCATGCATACACTTCTGCCTGACGGGAATATATCGAGTACAGGCTGGTTTGACAGCTGGATGACACTTGACCTGAAGTTTTTGTTGGATCAATTCACGAAGCTCACTGACCCAGAATTGTAGGTATGACATCTACCCCTCGTCACAATAATTAGTCTGCCTAGATGTTAACACTGTGCTTTGCTTCTAGAGAGATGCACAGACTTAACATAGAGAATTCAGTCTTATTTGAAGTGGGGTACAGTGAAAAGTTCATGCTTCAAGTCAACATGACATTGAAACAATCAATGAATTTAATAATAAAACGATACAGTGTTTTCATAACTGGGAGATATTGGTAACTCCCTGGGTCTGTATCTCTTTCTAGATTCGTAACATGTAGATCCAAACCATAAAATTACAAAGGAATGCCAATGACACCAACACATGACCCATACCTTCAGCACTACTAGTACATAGAGAAAACCATAGCCTTCAAATTACCTGCATACGGAGGAATAAATACCAAATCCCAGGAGATTCCTACCACCGCTACAAGCTCGTGAAGGCTAAGTGTAGGGAGAGGGAGCCTTAAGACACCCATAAAAATAAGAAATAGAGGTGAAAGATAGAAATGAAGGATAGGTAACTTATCTCAGACAAGTTCAACAGCAAGTGACAAAACGATATATATCCAGTTTCTAATCAACTCAAAGCACCAGCATTGGAAGTGGCAGCCTTGAAGAAGCAATGCTGCCGGGGTAAATGTCAGGTAAAAAAGGGTGTATGGCCCTGAAGATGCTTCCATGAAAGGAGAGAGAGAAAGAGAGAACAAATATGTAGGAGATATGATGGCTCAGTGGTTCACAGGACTGATTATTAGCATCTCTCCCCACCATGGGTTCAATGGCATCCACTTGTAGCTTATAATCAGCCATGGCAGCAGGATATATGCCACAGAAATAAGCAAATTGAAGCCGGGCGTGGTGGCACACGCCTTTAATCCCAGCATTCAGGAGGTTGAGGTAGGTGGAGCGTTGTGAGTTTGAGGCCGGCTTGGGCTACAACGTGAACCCAAGGCCAGCCTGAGCTACCTAGTGTGACCCTGCCTCAAAAAACTAGGGCTGGGAGTTTGGCTCAGTGGCTTAAGCGCCTGCCTGGCAGGCATGAGGCTGTGAGTTCGATCCCCGGTGCCGCAAAAAAAAAAAAAAAAAAAAAGCAAACTGTACAAATCAGGCTACTTTTCCCCCAAGAAATCTGATTGTTAATTTTATCAGAACACCATTGCATCCATCAATCACAGTCCACAAGGTCAGCAATATTATCCATCAGAGAACTTGTACTCTAGATGAGATTGGGCATGTTCAGCGGTGGTATGGCCATAGGTAGAATTTACACTTCAAAGACTAGCAGAAAGACAGTCTTTAACCATGAACCTTGCCTACAAAACACTTAGAAGCAGAAAAAGAAAGAAAGAAAAAAGAAAGAAAAAAAGAAAGAATCAAATTGATTTCCCCTAAAGCAATTATTAAAAGAAAACAAAAATGTTATCATTTGACTGATTAAAAAAAGGTTTTTTTTGTACCAGGAATCGAACTCAGGGACTTGCATTTGCCCAGCAGGTGTGGTGTCACTGAGCTATGTCCCCGGCTGGATGAAAATTCTTACCCCCTCAACAACAACAACAACAAAAACCTCACAAAACAGAAAAAAATTTAACACATCTGCCAAAGTGAAGTAAGTATCCTAAAACAAATATATGAAGAGAGTTTTTTTTAAATCCTGCAATCATAATTTTTTAAATCTAGCAATAGGAAAGGATACAAATCAGGGTCTACTATGAATTGACTGAACTCAAGAAGAATACTGAAGTAAAAGTTATTTCAAAAATTAAGAATAAACTATACTTGCAATAGAGAGTAGAGTTCAATGAAAACTTAATAAGAGACATTAGAGATATATAGACAAACAATAAGAAAATTAAAATGAGTACTGTACAATTCAAAATGCTAGAAAAAAGATTTTGAGTTTTTTATGACAAAGAAATGATAAACATTTGCATTAATGGATAACTAAATATCTGAGTTGATCAATACACAATGTATAAGCACCCCGAAACATCACATGGTACCCCAGAGAGATGTACAACTATTACGTGTCAATAAAAGGAGTAATCAAAATGAGTAAAGAAGTTAAAACGGTCACAGAGAAAATGGCTAAAATGAAAGGCAAATAGAGAAGGTCCAACCTATAAATAAATGTGCTCCCTAAAGAAGCAAGCAAAATATTGGAATAGAACTACTATTTCAATTTATATTGCAAAAAAAAAAATTCTGGAAATGAAAAAAATTCAACCTATATATAGAATGAGCCTACTGTGTAACTGGGAAAATTGACAAGTGACAATGACCTCTAAGACATCTACTGGCAAAACTACTGAACTTTAAAGAGAAAGGAAAAAGCCAGGGATGGTGGTACAAGTCTGTAATCCTAGCACCCAGGAGGCTGATGCAGAAGGATTCCTGCAAGTTCAATGATCAGAGTGAAAACATCTCATTCTTTATTTGAAAAGTTTCCCAGGATAATGACCCTTGGCCAGTTTGGGCTACATAGTGAGTTCAAGCCCCATCTGAACTACATAGCAAGACTCTGTCTAAAGAAGAAAAAATAAATACATAAAGGGGAAAAAATCCTCAGAGGAACTAGGCAAAAAGTTCCAGCTACTAATAACAATCAGCCCCAGGATCAAACTTTATTTTTACAAGCCACATGAAAAGGAAGGCAAGAATAAAGAAGCATTTTCATGAAACTCAAGGAAAGAAAGTGCTAGTCAAAGACTTACACCCTTCTAAGCTATCCAAACCTTAGAACACTGCACTGAAGCCCTTCCTTAAGAATATACTGCAGGACAAACTTCATTCAACAAAGTGATAAGACAGGAAACTTCAGCAAAGTAACCAGTGGTGTACTCTTAAAATATCTGAGAGCCAGGAGTAAAAGGAGAGAGAATGAGAGTGGAAATCATATACATATATATTCTGACAAAGTAAGAAAAATACAACTAGTTATGAGAGACAGGATGAAGGGAAAAGAAGATTGAGACCTTTGCCTATTGTAATAAGTGAAACTCAGAAGTTGCCATTTATGGATTAGATAATAAAAGGTTAAGCAAGAATTTTTTTAAAAAAAAGATATTGAGGAACTGTGAAATACATAAATGCAAAGGTATTAACTAGAGCAAAAAAATTTTTTTTCAGTACTAGGAAATGAACCCAGAGTCTTTGCATTGAGCTACATCCCCAATCTTTTTTTTTTTTTTTTTTTAATTTTGAGACAGGGTCTCCCTAAATCCCTAAATTGCCCAGGCTGGATTTGAGCTTGTGATCTGCCTAACTCTCCCACTGTGCTGGAATTACAGGTGTGTACTACCAGGCCTGGAAAAAAAAAATCTTAAATATCAAAGAAACATGAGAAATTAATATGGATGACATACTAAGGAAGCACCGGGAACACAACAAAAGAAACACTGTAATTATAAAATAATACAGCAGAGTTGAGATCAAGCATCATATTATTAAATGTGAATAGGCTTAACTCAGTTATGAAAAGATTTTCAAACTGGCTCATAAGTTGAAACCTGTCTATGGTGTGATCAGAAGAGGCACCTAAAACACAGTGATACAAAATGAATAAAAACAACAAGATGGGCAAAAATGTACCAGACAAATGGAATCATGAATTCAATAACTGTTACCATGATTGATGACAAAACAGAGTTTAAGATAAAAAGTATTGATCAAGATGAAGAAAGACACTTAGTGAATCTAAAACCATAATTCATGAAGAACTGGAACCTCTATTGGAGGGAATAATGCTATAAAAATTATTAGGTTAGTGGTCAAAATTGGAATATACACTGTAATTTAAATAAAAGTATTTCATCAAATCAGATTCCCTGGATAAGAGATTGTCTTTGCTTTTAGGAAACACCCATGGAATGATTGAGAAGGAAATGTAGCTGGTACACACCAGAAAACTCAGCACTCTGGGAGGCTGAGGCAGGAGGATCGCAAGTTTGAGCACAGTCTGGACAACTTAGAGACTGAGCAAGACCTTATCTCAAAATGAAAAATAGAAAGGGCTGGGGTGTAGCTCAGTGTGAAGGCCTGGGGTTCAATCCTTAGGAGGGGTGTGGGGGGAGGGGGAGAAAAACAAGAAGATGACAATGACAAAAGAAGAAGGAAAAAAAGGAAAAGGAAAGAGAAAAAAGAGAAAGAGCAAGGCAAGTAGCTACACAAAGTATACAATTTACAACTAGTTTTAAAAAGTGAATTTGGGGCCAAGGGTGGTGGCGCATGCCTGTAATCCTAGCTACTCGAGAGGCTGAGGCAGGAGGACCACTGCAAGTTTGGGAACAGCCTGGGCTACATAGTTCAATACCAGCCTAGACTACATAGCACGACCCTGTCAAATAAATAAATAAATAAATATTTTAAAAAGTGAATTTGGGTAAAGGTCAAGTGAGAAACCTTTGTATTATTTTAGCAACTTTCTGATACATTTGAAATTGTTTCAAAATAAAAAGGAACAAAAGCAAATCGTATGCACTTGTGAAAATTCGTCAAACGTTCACTGAAGAGAGCGTTTGTTTCACGGTACAGAAATTTTACGAATATTTAAGCGTAAACAGGTAGGTGCTGAGGTGTTTAAGAATGGGGAATACTGATGTGGGCAACTTCTAAACGCTTAACACTCAAATGATTTGGTGGACGGGTAAGATTTGGTGGACATGTGATTCAAGCAATTCCAGCAAAAGTGTTAGTTAGGTAACCCAGGGAGTGGTGTTAATTGCACAGTTCTTTTAACTTTTTCTGAGTGCTTGAAAATTTCATAGTAACATTTTGGGGGAGGAGGAGGTCAATCCGTGGTTTCATGCTGTGCAGGCTTCACAAATAGCGAGAAGGCAGCACTCTCTCCTCCTCCTCGGACTTTCACCACCAGGCCGGACACACCAAGTTCTGCAGCCTGCAAGAGGCAGCCAGCTCTGCAGGTCACCCAGGGTGCTAAGCACATTTGGAAATCTAGCTCCATTTCCCCCGTTCTGTAAATGGGAAGAAGTCAGACCAGGGCCGTTCATACTCCGGATTTGCTGCCTTTACCACGCGCGCCGCTCCCTCCGCTGGGTGAGGCCGAGCTCGCTCCGCCGCCGCGGGGCTGCGCCTGCTTCGCGCTCCGGGGTAAGAATCAGGCCATTAACGTCGTCTCTGCCGCCGGAGCCGGTGCTTGCGGGGGGAGGGGAAGCACCGAGACAAGGGAAGAAATTTCCCGGTAAGAAAAGCCCCACTTAAAATTTTTCCCTTTCTTTCTTTTTGTTTCTCCTTTTCTCCCCCTTGAAGCGGCTCTCCCCGGAGTCAAAGCATTTTACAAAAACAAACCACTCCAAAGCTTTCAAGTCTAGGGAAAGCTCGAGCAAAGTTAATTAACATGAAGGTTCTCACAAAAGTTAATTAACATGAAGGACGCACAAAAGCAGTCTGCTGGCATCTGCCGGGCCGCCATGTGCGCGCCCTTTGTGCGCCCGGCCCGGCCCGCGCGGCGCCCTCGGTTCCCACGGGCGCGCACCTTGGGCGGAGCGCGCGGCTGCGGCTCCGGCTCGGGGTGCCTGGGCGCTGGGGGCCCCAGCCGGAGGCTGGCGGGTAACGTCCCCAAAGCCAGGCTGGATGAGAGTGCTGGGGTGAGAAGGAAAAAGAACCAGGAAGGAAAAGAGATCGGGCAGTAAATAAAAAGAGGAGGAAGGGAAATCATACAGGCTTATTAAAAAAAAATTGCTTCTTGTGAATAAAGCTTGGTTTGGGCAGAGTACTATAAAATACAGATGCACAAAATGTGAATCAAGCAAAACAATAATGTAAGGAAATAACACGGAATAAAACACGCATTGAGGAATATTAACAATGATGCAATTATACTGTCAACAAATAATATTAAATGCTATCTGTATGAATAATATACAATTATATTAATGTCAACAGTATTAGACTATGAAAATAAAATATAAAGAAACTAGGCACGCTTTCTGACTTTTGCCTTTGCTCTTTTATAGTTTTTTTTTTTTTCCCCAGAAACAGGATTATAATGTACTGTAGCTTCTTTTTTGGTAACTTGCTTTTCAATTGATTCATAGAACATTTTTTTTCTATGTTAGTAAATATATGGTTGCTGCAAATCCTCAAGGATTTTTCTGATCTGATCAGATAATCAAATTGTTGCAAATAAATGTTATATAGGTTTTATTATACTTTATTATACTTCTCATAGATGTATAAACTACATACATAAGTGTCACATTTAACAAGCCACAGGAGGATTATATTTCTCTGTGTATACTGTGTGTGTGTACATATATATCCTTTTTTGCTGGGTAGGACTGGAACCCTGGGCCCCACACATATGCTGTACCACTGAGCTATGCCTGCGGTCCTTATTTCTCTAGAGCAAAGGCTCACTGCAGTGGTTCCTTCCTAGAAAGTTGTACACTTTTGTCCCCAGAATGCATTAGTTAGGTTTCACAAATCTTGGAGTTATGTATCATTTAGCTGGAATTTTGATACTGGGGACATGTAACCAGGATGCGCTGGGTGGCTCTCTTGGGAGACATTAAAACATTTTATTTCAAGCTCCTAGTGGCTGCCCCTGTGTAGATCTTCCTACATTCGGGAGCCACGCCCCTGAGGAGAGGGGAAGGTTGCTTCCAGCTCTCCCCGCCACTCCTCTCCTGTGATGCTGGGGTTTGTCACAGGGCAGAGGGTTACGTAGGAGTTGTGGGGCAGGAGATGGGGACACAAAAAACAGCTTGGAGACAGGCTTGGTTTTCACTGCAGAGAATTCCCATTATTATAGCCAGAAGTTTGTTTTCCAAATGCTTCTTACATTTCCAAGAATCCTGTGGACAACTGGGCTTCATTGTCCAGTAACAGCTTTGTTAACTTCCATAGACAAAAGTATTTTAGCCGGGCGTGGTGGCCACTCGGGAGACTGAGGTAGGCGGAGCGTTGTGAGTTCGAAGCCAGCTTGGGCTACAGCGCGGCGCAAGGCCGGCCTGAGCTACATAGTGCGACCCTGCCTCAAAAACCAGGGCCGGGAGTTTGGCTCAGTGGCTTAAGCGCCTGCCCTGGCAGGCGCGAGGTTGTGAGTTCAATCCCTGGTGCTGCAAAAAAAAAGTATTTTGAGCTGACAGACTCAGGGAAGGGATCGGGCTGCCACACCACGGCCTTGCCAATGTCTGAGATGGCATGTGGATGGGCTGGAAAGACAGTCGGTTGTGTTTATTTCCTACTGTACAGACTGTATCAGAAAACTCTACCCCATGACAAGAATGGAAACTAGATACATAGTTGCTCCTTGGTCCAGAGGGAATTGATCTCATGGCTCCCTGTGTATGTCAGAACTTGAGAATGCTGAAGTGTCTGGATATAACCTATGCATATCCTCCTATAAAGTACTTTAATCTTTAGATTACCTGTAAGACCTGTGCTATAGTTTGGATTTTTTTTTAACTATCCATGTCATTTATTTTGATTTTTTTGTGTGTGCTGATACTCCTATAATTTGGATCTTATTGCTAATTTTGTTTTTTTTTTTTTTTTGTTTGTTTGTTTGTTTTGGTACTGGGGATCAAACTCACAACCTAACACTTGCCAGGCAGGCGCTTGTTCCACTGAGCTAAATCCCCAGCCCTAGAATTTGGATCTTAAGTGTCCCTCAAAGTCTCATGTATGGGAGTCTCGGTCCTCAGGTTGGCTTTATCAGGAGGTGGTAGAAATTTTAAAAGGTGTAAGTCTCTCGGTGATGGCAGTGTGTGTGTGTCTCAAGGGGACCATGAGACTTGGTGATCTCCCTGCCCTGTCTCAGACCCAAAGCAATGGGGCCAATCAGTCATGGTCTGGAATCTCCAAAAATGAACCAAAGTGAAACTTTTCTTTTTATAAGCTGATTTATCTCAGATAGTTGTTCCAGTGACCAGAAGCTGAGTAACACAACCCGATACACTGTAAATGCTATGTAAATAGTTGTTACACTGTACTGCTCAGAGAGTAATACCAAGGAGAAGCTCTGTGCACGGTCCAATATTTGGTGGCCCCTGTCGTAGGTGTAGGCATATGGTACATATCAGTAGTACTGTGATGTTTTTCTTTCGAAAAATTTGGATCCCAGTTTGGTTGGACCCATGAATGTAGAACTCACAGGTGTGGAGGGCCAACTGTACCCGGTAAATGCAAACTGATAATAGCGACTGGCAACATTGTTTTAAAGAGGCAGACAGAAAAGAGCCAGGCTATGGTCTGAGCCTTTGTGCCCTGCTGCCCCTAAGAGTCAGAAGTTGAAACATAGTCACCACTGTTCTGGTTTCTAGTGGGTTGATCTTTGGGAGGTAATTAGGTCTTTGGGATGGAATCCTTAAATGGTGCTAGTACCCTGAGAAAAGTGGCACCAGAGAGCTACCATGCTTCTCTCACCAGGTGCTACCATGGCAAGAAAGAGCCATCTATCAGAAAGAAAGAGGACTCTCACCAGGGGCTGAATGTGCTCACATTTTGACCTTAACTTCTCAGAGTCCAGAACTGTGAGAAATAAATGCCTGTTGTTTATAAGTCAGCCAGTTTATAGTTATTTTATAATGGCATTCCAAACAGACTAAGACTAGTCCTACACCTGAGGGTGTAAAAACGACGGTTCCGAGTTGTAGGAGGAGCAGACTGTGACAGCGAAGAGCCTAATCTGAGTTTGGCTCCTGGCTTTGGTCCTGAGTGGCTGGGGGACTTGAGTGTAGTTCTCTGACCAGGTAGGTGCTCATTGTCTTTTATATTGCATCTCCCAGGTCAGAAACTGAAAACATTGCCCCGACTCCCTTGAAGCTAGGCATGAGGAAATGTTTAGATTCTATTTATCTGGGCAGAGAAAGCCAAATGCAAAAGTGAGTACTGGGCTATTTTTGTGTTGCTTCTGGTGTTTTTCTTGGGAAACATGGTTTCCGTGGTTTGGATCAGGAACTGTCAAGAACTTTCCGGTTTGGTTCATAACCTTTGATATTAAAAGAGGCGGAAACAGTCTTGAGGGGGGGTCTGCTTCTATGACATGGACATTACTCCTGAATGCTTAGTCCGTGACCTTTTTCTCCAGCCTTCTTGAAATTCTGTAAGTCGTTTGTTTCTCAGCTTAAATCAGCTAGAGTAGATTCTGTTCCTGGTAACGGAACCTTGACCGTCTGAGTTGCTTAGCGGTTGGTGAAGGCTTTTACGAGTTGCCTTGGTGAGCCTCAGCTGCAGTCCTCACCATTCTCTTCCCACTACGTTTCTGTGGCGAGTAGACTGGCAGGATACTCACTCTCAAGAACTGGAGGATGGAAAGAAATCTGTGGTCATTTTGTAGCAGGCACACACCTTCTCCCAGGTCGTCAGTCAAACCCTAATGTAGGTACTACTTTTTGAAGATGTAACTAAAGCCCCTGATCAATCACCCTAATTTTTGTTTTTTAAGTGTTATTAAAGATGGGCCTGACTGAATAGTTGGATTTTCATTCATACAATGTCTACAATCCTGTAGAAAGGAAACCTTGAAAACTATCAGCACACATATCAAAATTTCCCTCTAGTGTGCAGTGATCTTGTCTCTGAGTTTCTAGTTCTGCTTACCTCTCCCTGGAGCTCAGCCGTGTCTTGCCTTTTACTTAATCATTTGCCGCAAAGCATTCCTCATCATTTGTCCCCTCCCAGGTCCCACTGAGAGTCTCAAGATGATGCTGGCACCTATGGGTTCAGTAAAATCAAAGGTTATGAACCAAACCGGAAAGTTCTTGACAGTTCCTGATCCAAACCACGGAAACCATGTTTCCCAAGAGACTTTATCAGAAGCTGTGCAGTAAGCTTCACAAGCAAAGTGTGTATATTTATTGGAATCAAAGGACCTATAATGTTCCTCTCTTCCTCACTTCCCCTCTAGGAGCAAGCAGTAATTGGAAGGGGTAGGGACCCAGGTGGGATAAACCCACTAAGAACCAAAGGAATTATCTATTTGGTACTGAAGAATTGGAATCTTGAGGGGTTATGTAATTTCTTGGGATGGTGATTTGTTTGGCTTTATTTTTACCCTGCATTTTCAGATGAGGTTCAGTGTTCCCACTCTTTCTTGTACCTTCTCCGCTTTTAATGCTCCCCATCTGCAAAAAAGAACCTTGGTTCTCCACTTGGTCTCTCTTCCCCATATGGGACATGCATGTGCTGTTTCTGAATGCTTTATACAAGTGAGTTTAATATCAGTGTGGTTGGGATGTTTGGTTTAATTTAAAGGGCACCAAAAACTCACAAGAAGGTGCCCCTTCACACCCATTTATTCTAGAATGGCTACAATGAAATATCAACAACAAATGTTGAGTACATGGAAAATCAAAATCCTTGTACATGATTGGTAGCAATATAGGATGGATCAGCCACTGTGGAAAACAAGTCTTGTGGTTCCTCAAAAAGTTAAACAGAATTACCATATGACCCAGAAATTCTACTCCTAGATATATGTACACCCAAGAAAATTGGAAACAGGTGTTCCATCAAAAATGTATACTAACATAAGTAGCAGCATTATTCCTAATACTCAAAAGGCAGAAACAATCTCCATGTCCACCCACTGACAAGCCACAGAGTGTGGTCTAGCCACACAATGGAATATTGGCCATGAAGAGGAATGAAGTTTTGGCACATGCTATAACACAGAGGAAACTTAAAAAAATATGCTAAGTAAAAGAAACCAGACCTAAAAGATCCCATACTATATAATTTCATTCTGAGATGTACAGAACAAGGTAGAGGAGGTAGATGAGTGTTTGCTTAAGGCTCAAGAGGAGGTGGGGATCAGGGCTGGGAGTTTAGCTTAGTGGTTTAAGTACCTGCGTGGCAGGTGTAAGGGTGTGAGTTCAATCCCTGGTGCCACACACACACACACACACACAAAAAAAAAAAAAAAAAAAAAAAAAAAAAAAAAAAAAAAGGAAAAGAGGAATGGGAGGGGGAGTACAGGAGTGAGTGATAAAAGGTATGGGGTATCTCTTTGAGGTGATGAAATTGTCCTAGAATTGACTGTGGTGATTGTCACACAGCTCTGCGAATATAATAAAAACCAAGATTTTCTTTCTAGAGCAAGATCATTGACTAGAGGTGCCTAGCATACTTTCCTTGACCACAAAAGCCCCCAGTTGGAAAATCAACAGCTTTTTCACCCATCTATTTGAGACAAAGTGTGGTAGGGATGTGATAGAGATGTTGCAGAATGGAATATTCACCATGGCCTCATAAAAAAAAAAAAGAGACTAAACATATTCCATGGACTATCCCTCTCTCAAGACTGACCCTGTCCTGAGAGGGACTTTGCTTAGCTGGGAGAGGACAACAGAAAAACCCCAGCTATCTTGATCACATCACAGATCCCAAGGCAAGGACTGCTGAGTAGCATGGTGGCTCCTGCAGAATCTGACCGTGGGGCAAGCTGACAGCTCACCACTCTGTTGTGTTGCTGGGCCCGTGTTATACCTTCCCATCTTGAGACCCCATTCATTCAGAGTCATAGGCAGCTCACCCACAGCAGAGTGGCCTATACAGGCCCCCGGAACTCAGCTGGGCAGGCCTCCCACCCTTCCGCTGTCACAGAAGCAGCCAAGCGGTCCCCTTCCACACAAAGCAGACGTACCTATTCATGCAGCTCTGTCCCAGAGAGCAGCCAGGAAACCCACCCTGAGGAGCTCAACCCAGAGGCCCAAAGAGGCAGACAGGGAGCCCCACCCACTCAAGCATGACCCTGTCCCAAGTACCTTGTCTGCTGAGGCCCCCAGCAAGCAACCTGGGGGCCCTGCCCATCCTCCTGTGGCTCCAAAGAGCAGTTGAGCGGTCTATTCTCAGAAGTGAGGCCCGCTGAGGTCAGGAAGAGCAGAAGCCCAGACCCACCCACCCAGTCTTAGCCCTGAGAAGCAGCCGGACAGATCTGCTCGAATAGGCTGGCAATCAGAGACCCTGCAAAATTGGTCATGTGACCCTCAGAAACTGACTGGTAGCCCCCATGTGGACCTCAGACATTGACAGAACCCCAACCTGCTACTGGCCATACTGCTTTACACACAGCTGGGTACATGGGTGGCACTACCCTCACATGCCTCCCAGAAAGTCTGCTCCACTGAAGGGAGCTGCAGTCCTGCTGAGAGTGCAGTCTCACCAGCCTGTGGCTTTGACACTGAGACCCCCACAGACACCACCAACACTGGCCACCACTAAAGAAGCTACACACACCACAGAGAAAAACTTAGCTGGAATCAAAACCAGTACAGAATACCTAACATCGTAGGACACATTGGTAGCAGATACTTTTTAATGATAAAACACACTATAAAATCGGTAGAGAGATCCACTCAATCCATAAATACCGACAGAGACACAAGTGGCAAGAAAAGACAAGGTAAGAGGAAGATTCCAAAAAAGTGCACCAAAGCCCTCTACCAACAGATCTCAAAGAAAAGTAGGTTGATGAATAGCCTGGATATAAATTCAAAAGAATTTTAAGAAAACTTAATGAAATAAAAAGATTACAGAAAGGCAGTTCAGTGAAATTAGGAAGACAATTCATGGCATGAATAAGAAATCTATGAAGAGACAGAGCACATAAAAAAGAACTAATTAAAAATCTTGAAGCTAAAATAAGTAATGAAATAAAAAGTACAGTTGAAAGCCTCATCGGAAGAATTGATCAAGCAAAAGAATTTTTGAGTTTGAAGATAGATCTTTAGAGGTAAGTCAGATTAAATGAAAAAAAGTAAAGGTATTAAAAAGAACAAAGGAAGACTTAGACTTACAGGATGCTATTAAGCAAGGAAGTATTTGCATTATGGACATTTTGGAAGAAAAAAGATGCAGAAAACCTACTTAATGATCACTGTGTAATGATAAAGGGTCCAATTCAACAAAAGGAAATAACAGATATATATATATATATATATATATATATATATATATATATATATACACACACACAATGTTGGAACATGAAACTACATAAATCAATTATTACTAGATACTAAAAGGAGAGATAGTCTCTGACACCAATAACTGCAGACTTCAATGCCTGCTTTCATCAATGGACAGGTAAAAAACCATCAAAGAAATATTAATGAACATTAAACTGCACCATAAGCCAAACAGATCTAACAAACATTTACAAAACATTTAACAGCTGCAGGAAACACATTCTTCTAATCAATTATTGGAGCGTTCTCTATGATAGGCCTAAAATAAGTCTCAAAAAGTTTTTGAAAAATGGAAATTATGTATTATCTCTGATCACAATGGAATAAAGCTAGACATAAAAACAGGAGGAACTTCAGAAATTTCACAAATGCTTAGAAATCAAGCAGCATTCTCCTATATGACCCCTGGGTCAACATAGAAAGCAAAGGGGAAAGTAAGAAATTTCTTTAAACAAATGGAAGCAAAACATAACATACTAAACCTATGGGATATAGCAAAAATAGTATTAAGAAAGACACTTATAACAATAAGTGCCTAGATACAAGAAAACATTTTGATTTTTTGGGGGGTATTGGAATCAAACTCACATTCTCGCACGTGTCTAACAGGCACTTATGCCGCTGACCTAAATCCCCGGCTCCAAAGAAAACACTTTGAAGTAAACAACCTAACTATGCAACTCAATGAACTAGACTGTATATGCAAGACAGTATATGCAAAATCCAAATTACATACAGTATATACAAAACCCAAATTTGTAGAACAAAATAAATCAGAAAGACTAGAGTGGAAATAGCAGAAGTAGATACAAATGAAAGAAAGAAAGAAAGAAAGAAAGAAAGAAAGAAAGAGAATTTAAAAAACCCAAACATCAATGAAATGCAAAGAGTTGGATTTTTTTTGAAAAGATAAAATTAATAAACCGTTAACTAGACTAACCAAAAATATAGAGAGAATAGTAAGATAAATAAAATCAGAGGTAAAATAGGAGACATTACAATTGATAACACAAATACAAAGGGGGTTGAAACTATTATGAAAAACTATATGCCAACAGATTGACAAACCTGAAAGAAGTGGGTAAACGTCTGGACAACTTGCTAAAATTGAACCATGAGAACACAGAGAACCTGAATATACTGAATAACTGACTCAGTAACAAAATGTCTCCCCACAAAAGAAAGGCCAAGACTGGATGGCTACCCTGCTGAATTTTACCAAACTTAAAGAACAGATGCCAGTGCTTCTCAAACTATTCTGAAGAGGTAAAAGAAATAGGTCCCTCCAAAATTCATTCTGTGTGGCTAGTTTTACCCTGAAACCCAATCAAGACAAGAACACAGCAAAAATGAAAACTACGGACTGATATCACTAATGAACACAGATGCAAAAATTCTCCACAAAATACATGCAAATGTAATCTTTTTTTTTTTTTTTTTTTTGGTACCAGGGATTGAACTCAAGACCTTGCACTTGCCAGGCAGGCGCTTATGCCACTGAGCTAAATCTCCAGCCCCTGCAAATGTAATCTAACAACACAACTGATTATACCCCACAATCATGTAGCTGCTATCTCAGGGACAAAAGCATGCTCCAACATATCCCAAATGGTAAATATAATGCATCACCTGAACAAATTAGAGGGTAAAAATAGATCATTTTTCTTTAGAATAAATCTTATTTTATTTTTCTATTAGTATTCATTTGTAGTACATAATGATCATATTCCTTATGAGAATTGGCACATGTACATAACTTACTTTAATTCTTTTTATGTCCCCTTTCCCTTCCCTTTCTCTGATCTTCTTCATCTCTTCTTCTCCTTCTCATTTGCAAAATATCTACCTCC
>RJWM01009209.1:0-68884 GCA_004363535.1 Dasyprocta punctata
ACTAAACTGAAATAGTCTACAAAACTAACAACACTATAACAGATACACTGGCCCCAGCAAATCAGTTGGAAGCTTTTTGCGATTTCACTTAAGTATCTTTGTACTCCCAAAGCTAAACGCAGTGCCTGGAAAGCCATCAATTTCCAGGCAATGTTTGCTGAATGAACAAACTTGTTTTGCTTCAAAATGCCCAACAAATCCAAATATCACTCCTCCACCTTAATCCTTTTTTGTCCTCCCAGACCTTACCCAAAATTACCAGATTCAGAAAGGAAGCTGCCAGGCAGGTGCCCTTGTTTGGGCTGCTGGGGTTGACAAGGTGGCTATAGGAGTAAATGACACAGAATGCATGGGACTCTCAAGCAGGTGCTCAGCTCCCAGAAGTGCTGCATTCCTTTCTGAGTTTCTAGGTTTCCTCTCTATGCATTCTTCATTCCTGAATTCTTTGTCTTTTCTCTTTTACCTTACTGTATTTGTGGAGATAAAATGTTAAGTTCCTTGCCCTTGGTTTTAAACTGGTGATGAACCTACTCACAAAAAGTAAAATAAAATCCTTTCCTACTTTTAGGGCTCCTCCTACAAATCCTGGCTGTTGGTAGAGATTTGGGGAGGGTCAGCCTTTCTTCCTAGCCAGGGCTCAAACCATTGAGGAATGAGCTCTGTGCGGTCAAGAGCTTGGCCTTCCCTCATGCATGCTCACATGTCCACTGTCCCCACAAGAATGTCACTCTTCTCAATGCTGCACTGATGGTTTGGGGCTCAGCTACCAATCTGAGGCTGAAAGTACAGAGGCTAAGATGAGGGGCCCCCAGGGGAGTGGTTGATGGCGGGTAAGAAACTGACTCCACTCACACCATGACCAGCTCTGTGAGGCAGAAGAAGTCCACACCTTATCTAGGGGTCTGTATTTCATAGGCAACACTGACTTCAGGCATTTCTTGCTTTAAGTTCTATACTGATTTCCTTATAATTGGAAAAAAAGAAAGGTAGTTTTGGGAAAGCCAGCATTTAAGAATCAAGGAGAAGCATGAAACAAGTATTTCATATCACCCCTAACCTTCTCAGGTCACACATGTGGGTTACAGCACTCCATAAACATGCCAAAATACGTCACGTGTGTGCAACGGGAACATGGTGCTGAAGCAAACAGCACAATTGACATGCCAAAGCCCAAGTTAAAATCAGCTTGCTTTTGATTGCAACAGAAGCACCTGAACAATCCTTAATGACCATTCCAGGCTGCTTCCCCTGCTTCCTGGGGCTGGACGGGGAACTCGAGCAACTTCCCAAAACCTCTCGCAAATGCCGCTGTGTCTGAAGAAAACAATAGCATGACATCTGAAAAACTCATATGCTCCTAAGGTGACCACCTCTGTGAATGTACCACAGTTTAAATAGCCCAACTGCCACATACATGTTCGAAGGTTGCTTTGAAGTTGCCCAGGTCACTTATTTCATATGAAATATCCAGACTTTGAAAAACAAATGTAAGGAACTGTTGCAAAGAAACAGAAATTTGAGAGTCAATACAGACAAGAAATGAAAACAGCCATAGGATCATTAAGAACCTTAGGCGTAGTACAGGGGTAGAAAGCAATTGCTAATATAGTTACACTGAAGACAGGGTTACCAGAGATCTTAAGATGAGTGACGGCATAAGGACACATGGAGTAAATGGAATTTCATCTTCTTGTATACCTGTGAAAGGGCTCCTCTTGCCTTTAGTTCAAGCACTCATTCTAAATGAGGAAATCTGCCTTGACACAGTCAAACATTCAGGACGGAGTTCACACTGGTTACATCCAAAAGGCAGCCCTACATTCCCTGTGGAGGGTTCTCTCTAGGAACAGGCTTCCAAGGCCACTCCCAGCAATACCTTACAAGCTGCTAGCTCTGCTTCTTCCTATGTGCAGGGGTATAAACCTGTATTTAAACAGTTAGGTTGTTTCTTTTTTTTTTTTAACAAATGACATATTTTTCTGAAAAGAAAAACTGATAAGTAAAGTCTTGACCCATTTCCACATGTAAAAGGAGTGATGACCCAATAGTTCATGCTAACTACTAGTTAATGAGAACCAAGCACGGAGTATACTACAAACTCTCTGCTCAGCTGTGCCAAACTTTTCTTGCAACAGTGATCCATGATAATGGAAAGACACTTGTCCCACACATGTCAAAACTCATACAGACACGTACACACGGAAATTCAGAAATGATTTCTAGAACTCGAAAATGCTTCCAGATAACCATCTCTGAGCTGCGATGTTATCAGTAGCATCCTGGTTGCTGATACAAGAAAACTACTTGAAATGCCTTAATCCAGCCCTTTTTACATTTTAGATGCAGATTAATCTGCTTCCTTCATTCTTTTGGTGAAATGTCACCTTCCCTGTACATGCTATGAAAAACAGTATAGTATTCCCCACCTCATACCCGCCAGCCACCCTCTATCCCCACACCCTGCTTTATTTTTCTTCACAGCTATCATCATCTGCCATTATTAATTACATCCTTTATCTGTTCCTTGTCTGTCACCTTAGTTATGAATGGAAAGTTCTGTGGGGCACAAGTCTGTGTGTCCTGTTCACTACTGTATGCTCAGGTCCTGGCCCACTGGACACAAAATGAAGAAGCAAAGGATGGAGAAAAGAGGAAGAAAGAAAAAGAGGAGAGGGGGAAAAAAAGAAGGGTAAATTTTAAAGGCTGAGCAAGTTAAAGTTCGTACCACCTAGTCTAACATCATTCTATTACTGTATGAATCTATGTCTTGCCTCATTGACTCCTCATGATACCAGCAGGCAGACAGTATCATTAGTCTAACTTTAGAAATGAGAAAATCAGAGCTAGGAAGTTTACATAGTTTAAGATTTTAATCTAAAATATCCCAACTTCCGAAGAAAGGCTGTTTTTAGTTTATATTTAAAAAGTTAGTATCGTCTGCAAAATCTCTGTTCAAAGGTTTATACACGCAGAAAAAGCACTCCTTGCTCTGTTCCAAGAAAACACCTGGGAAGCTGCTGAGTGAGGAGAGGGGGGCATTTTTGAGAGGTTCCCCCAGAAAGGGGAGCTTGGTGCTAGGCAGCCAGCCCTGACTTGTCCATGCACGCTTACCTGGTGGAAGCTTTCCTCCAAAACACGCGGGCTGTGTCACAACCCGACTTGGTTCCAGGCAGCTCTTTTCAGCCTGTGGCCACCTTCCCAGCACACCAAAACTTTTGCCAAGTCCAAAGGCACCCGGAGAGCTGGGTGCTGTGAAAAAGCGTCTGCAGCCACAGGCTGCCGAGTGACGCAGGTGCCAGGCACCTCACACTGAGAGCTACCTGGAGACGCGCCTGATTCATCAGGCCCAGAAAATGCCTGGGCTTTGGCCCCAACTAATAAAGCGTTTACCCACAGACTAGAGGCAATTAGCCGGCAAGCAAACAAGAAGTAAAAAGGAAAGTCGGCAAGTAGTGAGCAAGCAGCGTCTATGCTTCCTCATTAACCACCCTGAGTGGGCCGTGGGCAGCTCTTCTAGAAGGGGGAGCTGCTCCAGCCTCACCTTTCCACCCAGCACCCCTCTTTCCAGAGAGTCTGGCCAGCAACCCTGTCTTCAAGCCTCACTCATGACCTTCTCTCTGATGGTTAAGGTACTGCAGAGAAACAGCAGATATGCAGCCACCACACCTGGGAACAGCCCACAGCCCTCTCATTCATGTGTCATGTTTAACAAACACCTACTATGTGTCACAAGCCTATAAAAGATGTTAAAATCCTTTTATTTGTTTTGTTTGAAGACTTAACTTGCAGCAGTGATTTTCAATCTCCCCTTTCAGTTCCATGGACAATAATCAGGGGTTCTGGACACAAAGTTTCTAGCTTCCATCACCAAAATAACTGAAAGAGATTAGAAGTGCCATTTCTTTCCATAAATACTTTTATTTTAAAAAGTGTAACTATTTTTGAAAAACGACACTGGTACCAAATGCTAATTTAAACAGTAGAGAGGAGTTTGGTAGAAAACAAGCACTCAGTCCCTTTGGGTGCCTTTGCCACAGGCTCCTGGGGATCACAGCTGGAGCCCACACCCTGGCCCTGCTCCTTGACCTTTGCCACAGTCCTCTCCAGGTGGCAGGGTGCCCTGAACCAGTGGGACTGCCAACCATTTTCAGCATCTGGAAACCCCAACAATGTTCTTTTCTGCTCATCCTAGATGGAGTAACTGATTAAAATTCATTATTTGCTGAAGGATCCAACAGGGCTATCTAGGAAAGCAATTTAATGTACGATTTAATTTCCTGATCATAGACTTCTCTGCTAGTGTATCTCTCTACTCAGTCTTTTCTGGAGAAACAGAATGAGAGAGAGTGTGTATGTCTTTTTCAAGGAACTGGCTCACACCAATAAGGAACCAGGTTATGTCTAAGGTCTTTAAGGTAGGCAGGTAGGCTGTTAGGCTGAAGGTATATTCCAGTCAAAAGATCTTTAGGATGAGCACTAGGAAGGAGGTGATATTGCAGTTTCATATGGCCTTGCTGCAAATTTCCTCTTTGAAAAAATCAGTCTTTTGTTTATCAGTTCTTCAACTGATTAGATGAGGCCTATTCATATTCTGGAGGTCAATCTACTTACTCATAGTCTACCTACTTTCAAGTTAATCTCATCAAAAACATCCCCAGAGAAACATGCAGAATAGTGTTTGACCATATATCTGGGGACACTGGCTGAACCAAGATGGCATATAAAATTAACTATCATATGGAACAATTGCAATTTCTCCCCTACCCCCTTCATATTTTGAGCTGCCATATACAGTGGAACCACAGAGTTCATGAACACTTGTTGGTGAACAATTTGGTTCACAAAAAAGTGTTTGGCAAAATTTTGTTTTTGTTTGCAAACTCTACAACAGGCGAAAAACATGACCACTGCCATCTTTCCCACATAAACATAAATACGGCCATCTTTTCTAAAACTGTGTAACAAATTAAGTTTGTGCACTGAGTTACCACTGTATACTAAATACTTTTTTAAGTATAAAAGTATGTATTTTATACTACTCAGCTATAAAGAACAATAAACTAGACATTTTCGCCCTTAAATGGATGAGTACTAAAAATATACTTCTCAGTGAACTAAATAAGTCACACATATGTGACTATTGCATTGTTGCACTGGTGTGATGAACTGAAACAAAATCTATGGGGTATGTCTATAAAAATTAGTTGGGACAGTCAGAGAAAAAGAATTTTGAGTGAAATGTAGTTTTCTCAGGGTCATCTTCAGATTTTATTTTTAATGCGAAATGTTTATTTGAAAACAATAATTATAACAAAAAAGATAATCATATAGCATGTTTCTCTTGATACACTGAGGCAAAAGTTTTGTGTTAATAATTTGTTGGATAATGTTTCATGTCTATATTTTTTATCTTAAATAATTTCTGGGAATATAGTAATATACAATGTGCTGATAATTGTTACTGTCAAAAAAAAAAAGCATGTATTTTAGAAATACAGGTACCCTTGCAACCTAGAAACTTTCTAAATCATCTTTGACAACTTCCAAATTCATCTCCTCTATAAAAGAAAGTGCACAAATCTAAAATTTAAGAACTTGTGGCCCAAGCCAGGCGTAGAGACAGATGCCTGTGATCCTAGAGCTCTGGGAGACCGATACAGAAGGATTGCAAGCTTGATCCTAGCCTGAGCAACTTAGTGAGACCCTATCTCAAAATAAAATATAAGGAGTTGTGGTTGTAACTCAGTGTAAAGGCCTTGAGTCCAGTCCTCATTAACACAAACATATAGTCTAACTATGCCTTTCTCCTCCCAAGAAGAAGACACGTATCCAACTTTTGAAAACAGAAAAAAAAAAAAAAAAAACCTTTAAGGCAAAATCTTGTTTCTCCAATGTAAGTCCTTTTTGGAATGTTGATTCTGCAGGAAAACAGTGATAATTCAGGAAGTACCACACATATATCTGGCAAGTAAAAGATTGAATGCTGAGCCAAGAAACCTAATAAAAAATAGTTGATAAAATGAAACAAGCTTTCATGTCATTTTTATTTTTAGAAAACATTAGCATTGCAAGGCAGCCTATTGTTCCTAAATTTTACTATACTAATGACAATTCCTCTATCCCTAAAAAAATAAAAATAAATTACAGAAATTTAAATTTGTCAAAGAATTAGGGATATTTTACCCCTGCCCCCCGACCTCTGTGAGATGAAAAGCACATTCACCATCAAAATCATGATGTGTTGTGTTTCCTGGGCTCCAGCTCTGATCCATCTAATTTTCACAGGACATCTGTCTTCACAAAAGACAAGGAAGGTACTGGCCCTACAAAGAGCTATGGGAAACCCATTAAACTCATCCTCATTATAAATAGCTCTACCACAGTGTGTTGGTCTTTTAATTCCAGTGTCATGCAGTGGGATCCAAATTCCCATTTGTAAAAGAGCTTTGATGTGGGGCTGGTGAGGACTGGACCAGCAAGGATGAATACTTCCCGGAGTCTCTAGGTCCTGGCTCATCTCCTGCCTCTCCCAGGGCTTGCATACTAGCAGAGTAGTACACAAACACGTAAGATCTCAAACAATTTAAAAGAAAGAGCATGAACTTCTCAGAATTCCCAAGGGGGACAATCTAGAGACTTAGTTCAGTACAATCTTGAGGTTTAATTCCAATTCTGTTCCATAGAAGCTGTTAGATTTAATGCCAAGTGTAAGAAGGTTGAATTTTAAATGTTTTGGAAAACTATAGACCCATAACCCCAACCATGGTAACAACCTCTCTGTTATCCTAATGTTCTCATTCTCCATTTTACTGACCACCTGATACACTTCCCTTTGTATCTGGAATGAGTGAACAAACACACACATATTCATATCTTGTTTCAGATATTTTTCTGGTAAAATTGAAAGCAAAATAATTCATAGCACTGTTTCTATAGAACCAAAACAAGGTACTCCTCGTTGGTGAGGCCAACCCACTGAAGAAGAGAATGAGAGAAAGTAGATACCACCATGGATGTTAATGGATTAGGTGTGTTCTGGCCACCCCATTCCTGGAAGCCAGGATGCCAGACTGAACAACCAGACAGTGCCCTTCTAGCTCCTTTCTCACAATGTACTTCTTGGCCAAGGAGTTCTTCCTTGCTTGCTTTTTGCAACTCTCCCTCCTCCTTCTCCACTCCTCTATCCTACCCTTTCTCTCATTCCTGATTCAGTTACTGCGTAACACTGAGACAGTTAAAACCAGAGAGACAGGAGCACTAGTGGCATATGGATGACTTCACATACATCAACTTCACTTCATCAGAAAGTCCCTGAACAGTTCTACATGCCTCAAACCTTT
Source organism: Dasyprocta punctata (assembly GCA_004363535.1). Taxonomy (NCBI): domain Eukaryota; kingdom Metazoa; phylum Chordata; class Mammalia; order Rodentia; family Dasyproctidae; genus Dasyprocta; species Dasyprocta punctata. The sequence goes on from RJWM01009209.1 coordinate 7,341, forward strand.
TCCATAGGTCCACTTGCAAAGTCTCTTTGAAAGATTTGGATCCATCATTGTCAATTTCCAGTCATGAGGATGGCCATCATGGAAACACAATCTCTGTTCATGGAGACATTTATTCTATCTGCCACCCTGTACCTTCAGCCACCATGGTTCGGAGAATTGATTCAAAAAGAAGAAACAATGAAGGGAACTACACTTAGCTGCTGTGCACATTGACAGCTAACCAACCAACCAGAGATCCACTTTACTTTGACACTCAGTGTTACACCATAATGGGAAAGGCCCTACAAACCTGCCAAATATTTCATACCAATACCACCCCTGCCTGCAGTTCTGATGTATGTCAACAAGGAGTCTGTTTTGATCTGTAGAACGCATGTTTGCTGGAGCAACATAATGAAAGGGATTAGCATTTAAATGCAGGTGATGGGAAGCCAGAGGCAGCACGGAATTGACTTGATTCTGTAGGGCCTTTCTGTGTTGAGTTGAGGCTTGATGGGGATATGAGTGTCCCCCACAAACTACACCCCTACTGCCATATCAGAACCAAGCCTCTCCGCAAGAGTCACCCATTCTTATTCTTCACTGCTGTCCACTCTTAGAGATGTTAATAAGCACATCATCCTCAAATTCAACTTGTACTGCAAATTGTACCTTGTAATTCAAATCCATAAATAAACCCACTTTTAATTTTCTTAAAATAGTGAAGACAGACAAACCATCCACTTTAGGATTTTGTCACCACCGATTCTACCCACTTGATATTTCTCTCATACAACTTGGCTGAAAGCCTTGGATTATCATGAAGGGTGCCTTGGGGTCCCCAGCTCTACCACTATGGTCACCCCCAGCCCTCCTGACTGATGCTCAATGAGCCTCCAGGTATATCTGAGCAATGAAAAAGCGGGGGCCTATTTTCTTGTGTGGGCAGTGCCAGAAATTGCTTTATATTAAGTCCCTGTCTCACTCTGGATACTTTCCAACCACTGGTCCTGATCTTGACCTCTGGGCAAGCATACAGAACAGCTGTGTCTTCCATACCCATCAACCATTCAAAAAATTAAAGTCATGATATGTCCTCCCTGGCAGGTTTGCCCCAGTTCCCTGCACAGCTTATTATGTCCTGGATTCCAGGGAGCTCAGTCTACAAAGTATAGAATGCAGTCATATGTGCAGCATGGATTCAGAAGTGAGTCTGATCATCACAAAAGGCAGCAAGATCATGATGTATCTTCAGTAAAAAAACAAAAACAAAAACAAAAAAACAATGCATTAATGCAACTTGCATCATGTTTTCATTTTGCAGGAGTGGACAGAGGCGGCACAATAACGGTTTACGGCAGCTAACTGATGGGGGTGTCTATTGATTTTTTTCACTTATTTTAAAATATCATTTACATGTTTTTTAGCTTTATGAGTACATGTCTGTAGTACATAATGTTTACATTCCTTGTGGCAAATTAGCACATGTACATAACACATCTTAATTCCTTTTTTCATTCTCTTTCCTTTCTCTCCCTCCCTCCTCCCCCCATCTCTTAATGCCCCTCTCCCCTTTTTGGTATATGTTAGCAATACAAAATGTTTACAATTCTTGTGTGGAGTTGCTACACATACATGACCTATCTGAATTCCTTTTTTCATCCTTTTTCCTTCCCTTCCTTTCCCACTTCCCTCCATCTCCTGAACTCCTTTCCCATTCTTTGTAGGCAGTTCAGTGAGGTTCTCCACATTTCCTTCACTGGTGTCCCCCAAAGGTTACATCTTACATGCCATTGTACAAGGTCAAGATCAAGAATTCCACACTGGCACAATGTGTATGAATAAGACTCGAGTCATTTTATTATGTACACAGATTTATTATGGGACAGTCAGGATGAAGAACTATCCTACCATAAAAAGATGCCTGTCAAGGAAACTCCCTTATAGTCACATCACTCCCCTACTGAACCCCTCCACCATGGTTTTTATCTCTATACAAATGGAATCACAATATGTAACCTCTGGGAGTTGGCTCTTTACAGGCAACATAATGCCTTTCAGATCCATCTAAGCTATGTATGCCAACAGTTTCTTTTAACTGCTAAATAGTATTTCATAGCATAGATGTATCTCTGTTTACTTCACCATTCACCTAGAAAGGGACAAGTGCTCCACTTATTGAAGTTGTCAGGTGTCAGCTACTTGCATTAGATGTATAATTATTTGTATTATTCTTTTTACTACTTGTTTGGTATCTGCAGAGTCTGTAGGAATATCATCTATTGCATTCACGACAGTAATTTGTGTCTGCTCTTTTTCTAGTGGTTTTTTTTTCCCCTTGGTCTCTTTAAGGACAGGGTTTCACTATGCACTTCAGGCTGGTCCTGAATTCACTTTGTAGCCCAGGCTGGCCTTGAACTCGCACTGATCCTGCCTCAGCCTCCCAATTCTTCGGAATTCTTGCCGAGGTTTTTACTGATATTTTTAAATTATCAAGTTAGTTACACCGATAGTCTATTGCCATTGTTTTCACTGTTCTTTCATTTCCATTCTTCATTATTCCCTCTTTCTCCTTGTTTTAGATCTATTCTGCTCTTCTCGCTCATGTTTCTGGAGATAGGAGCTTAGATTATTTATTTCATACTTTTCTTATTTTCTAATATAAATATTCAATTCTACAAATTGTCTTTCCAGCATAGCTTTTACTGTTTCATGAATTTTTATGTTATATTTTTATTCAATATTTTAAAATTTTCTATTGAGAATTTCTCTTTGACCCATGGATTCATAGCCATGGTATTCTTTAGTTTCTAAATGACTAGAGATTTTCTTGTAGTTGATTTCTAATTTGATTTCAGTATGGTTGGAAAACACACATTCTGTATGGCTTTCTTTCTTTAAAGTTTGTTGAGATTTGCTTTACAGCCCAGTATACGGTCTGTCTTAGTCTATATTCCTTGAGCCCTTGAAAAGAATGTGTATTCTTCTGCCATTGGGCAGTACGCTATATGAATTTTGATTTAATGGTGTCAGTAACTTAAGTATCCTTGCTGATCTTTCTAATTGACCCATTAGCTGTTAAGAGTGCGACAATGAAGTCTCCAGACATAACTATGGATTTGTCTATTTCTCCATTCAGTTCTCCTAGTTTCTGCTTCACATTTGGCAGCTCTGTTATTTGGTCCATACACACTTAGGATTGCTATGCCTTCTAAATGGCCCCTTTGTTCATTATGTAATCTTCTCCATCACTGGTAACTTTCTTTACTTTGTTTCAACTGACAGTGTACTTGGCCTTTCCTGGCATCAGCCCAGCAAGAAGACAAAGTTCAAGATCCCATATCGTTTCTTCTGACTCCTGGATAAGGTAAGGGGCACCTCACTCAGACACAGATTACAGTTCCAGCTCCCCATAGGGAAACAGCATGAGAATGGATGGGGGTGGCCAGACATGGTAGTGGAGAAACCTTCAACAATAAGTTTGACACGACAGTGACCAGCAGGAATGTCAAGACGGCTACAAAACATATATTGCTCAGCCAACAGCAAGGACAGGTAACAGGGAATGAGTCTCCAAGGATCTCACAGGCAAAGCCTTTCTCCCACCCTGGGGGGAAAGCACGATGGTGGGTGGGGGTCCTGCCGGGAGTGAAGACAGGCTGTTGGGCTGCCCAACAGGAGCTGCAGCCTGGTAGTTACACCTGGAACACCAAACCTGCGCAGCAGACAGGTGATGAGAGCAGAAAGCATGGCTCAAAAGCAAGAGGAGGGCGATAGGGGCCTGGGCTTAGGGGAGACCACAACTGCTTCAGCTTCAGTCAGGTTACAGTGTTTTCACCAAGTTTGACTTTGATTCTGTAAGTTTACTTTTCTTTCCTTTTGTTTTTCTTTCCTTTTTAATTGTTATTTCTAGAAAAAGGTTCCATTTGAAAAATTACAGTATTTCAGCTGAACTAAGGGGAAAAAGAAATATTTCTTGGGCATTTTCATTGGGGCCAAGACTGCTAGCAGCATTAGTGTGTCCAAACCAGCCGTGTGCAAAGCAGCAGCTGCCTGTCACCCTTTGGGCAGCCTCTGTGCGGCAAAAAAAAAAAAAAAAAAAAAAAATAGAAGTAAGGGAACAGGGACTTCCTCAGTTTTCCCTCCTTTGATCCTAACCAGGATGCTGCTTAGACCACAGTGCCTCCAGCAGGGAGTCGCTGTGCTCAGGGCAGCTTGTCTGGCAGGTGGCAGCGGGGACACGAGCATAACTGCAAGGCCAGCACAGTGCCAAGAGGGAGCAGATGCACAGGGGACTCTGTGGGCACAGCGTGTGGAGCACAGCAGTGTGGCCCTGTCCACACCCATAAAACACATATGTGGGCTCCATTTTTGTTCACACAGGAAGACAGCAATACTTGTTTGTATAATTACACAAACACACAGAACAACGACTTAAAATCAAAATATTCCAAAGTTCATAAATACCGATTAGCCTAGAATCAGGCATGGAGTTACCTTGACCTATCTGTAGAAAGGAGGGAGGGATTTTCCATGCAACTCATGTATAAATCAAGGGTCAGCAAACCATAGCCCATAGGCCAAATGCGATCCATTGCTTGTTATTACATAGCCAGTGAGCTAAAAATGGTTTTTACAGGTAAGCATTTATAGTCAATTTGGTAAGAGACACTAACTTTCAATATCCATTGAACAAGATGTTGTCTTCTCCCACCAAAATTCCATCACAAAATTGGTAAACTTGAGTTATAAAAACACTGTACTCAATTATTACTACTATGAGTTTGGTCAATAAAACAACCTGTGCAGGTTTTCTCTCTCATCACAGAAATATTTACCTAACAGTCTCAATTTGATAGTTGGATTGAAATGGCTAAAATATGTATCTTCTGACCCTCTCTAAATGAAAAGTCTGCCAATCTGGCATAAATTAATCATATAAATAAACTGGCAGAAAGTAACTTTGGAAGTATTACTACATATTGCTAAAGTCATCATACAAATAAAATATGCTGATTTTAAATAATTAAGATAATATTTACTCATTAAAGCCAAATTAAGCAGCACTCAATTTGCCTTACAGTAACTCTAAGTCAAACTTTCCATTGTGCAGGGTATGTCTTCCTCTCCAAGGGTATTTCTGTTCTAAGGGACTTGTTCCAAGGGATTTCTGCTGAGTATGTCCCTAGGTGGCCCAGTTCTTTACTGTGGATGATCTTCATGGGCTTGGATCTTAGATTCACCTTTCTCACTCCCAGAAGCAAGTAAAAGGTAGCTTGTTAGAGACATGGTAGAGTTTGAGAGGGATCAGGAAGGGGAGGGGAGAGTGACTGCATGGCCTGGCAGCCACAGAGTCTACAGACCCATCCTGGATCTTCTAATCCAGGGCGTACTTGTGGGTATAGGCTATGGCATGGCAATCCCACTCTCAGAGAGGGAAAACCACTCATCCCTCACCTGGGCAGTGAGTAACACATGGAGCCATGTGTCTGGCTCAAATTCTAGTGTCTCAGGATACAGTTTTGGTGGTGCCACTTTTCTTTTTTGCTGTTTTTGTTTGTGAGACTGATTTGTATTTTAATCTGAAGACGTGAGCATCCTGGGATGGGATGGCATGGAGTTTGAAGGAACAAATGGCTCAAGTTAGTAAAACAAGAAATGCAAGAGAAAAGAAAACATCATAAAAAAGACATCAAAGTTTCCCAGACTGGCCCAGTAGGGTCTCTGTGCCTCCTTTGCACCCCCACAGTGGGGAAATCGTGACAGATGAGGCCTGAGGGCTTTGAATGGGTTTCTAGAAACAGCAAATGTACAGTCACACAGGATGCTTACAAAGCTCTTCCCTAGGAAAGTATCAGTGGACAGGCTATCAAGAAGGGTATCACAATGGGAGCACTGAAATGATCCGTAGTGACAGACAGGTACTAGGCAAGAGAGGCTCTTGAATGACAGGATGAAATTGTCTTTCATCTCATCTGAGCTGCTGGTTTTAGCAACAGAACAGTTCTCAAAAGAACTCTTAGGTACAAGCCTAAAATGCCACACAGGTAGAAGTAGAAGTTCTACAGTTGAGGTAGGGCACTGCCCTTGCTTCCTGTACCCCAGGATCTATAGACTAACATACAGAAATCCTTGGCTCCTCCTACAAAGGGTGTCAGTGTTGATCTAAAGATGACTAACAAAGGATCTTTGGAATATTTTGATTTCCAGTCTCCCACCAAGAGTGGAGCAGGTGGTAGAAGTTCTGAAGTATTCCTGGTAAGGTAGGAATCCAGAAGTGTCTTCTGCAGGTTGGTGTACCAGAGACAGCAGTGCTGCTACTCAAAACTCTGACACCTAAAGCATGCGCCCGCTAGCCCCACTCCCCAGGAACCTACAGAAACCACTGCAGATGGCCCTTTTCCTTTCCTGTCTCTTTCAGAAATGGTAAGACTTCAAGGAAGTAGCTGGAGGAAAGAGGGCAAGGATTCTAGAGTTGCTCAATATGTAGCTCAACACTAAAAGGCACTGGGGGCATAGTGAAACCTACTGCAAAAGAGATGTTACATACTTTAGTGTACTGAAAGCCTTGAAATTACAGAGCTTCACTGATCTTCAAAATTACAGTTACAGAGAATAAACATAAGGCGCATGATTTTGGGGATGGTCATAACTTGGGGTTTTCTTCCAAAGACACCATAAAGGCACACAGCAAGGAGAATTCTTCAGAAAAAACTGAGCAGACAACACAGAAGCAGTGAACAGAGCAGACAGGGCATGAAGCAAGCGAAGGGGATGAAACTAAGATATCTCAGAAAGAAAGTACAAGACTTAGTGAAAGGATAAGGGAATGAAGAGGTGCTGCTCAGGGAACTCTATGACATTCACAAGAAGACCTGGGAAGGTGCTAGCCCATGGGCAAACCACTCTGGTTTCAGACATCCTGATTCTGAGAAGATGGAAGCTTCTAGACAGCTGCAGATATGAGACTGGAGCCCAAGAAGAGCCAATCCCAAGATCTCCATGTTGGAGACATTTTTGCTGACTTGTATCAGTGTGTAACTTGTCCCTCTATAAGTTATTGACTCTGCAATGCATTACTGGCACCCTTTGTGAATACCAAACAGGCTCTTTTGAAACCAGTATGTTCCTGGGAGCTATGGTGTTACGAAGACATCCTGGAGTCATCCTTTCATTCTAGTGACATGAGATGTGCTTTGTAGTGACTCAGGGAGGGAGAGATTGAACAACGATCTACCTGGCAGAACTTCAGCGGGACAACACAGGAATGAAAAAGGTCTCCAACAACTACAGTATTTTGAACAGGAGTGGCTGTACCCACTGAAATGAGTCATGACTGAAAGAAAGAGCACAGGACACACTGTAGAGCCATGGTTAGCAAAGACAAAAACAGAAACTTTGCTCACATAGTACACCCATAAAAGCAAGGTCACTATATTCATCAGCTTTCCTATTGTTGGGACATAATACCTGACATCTACAGTTTAAAGGAGAATTTTAATTCGGATCATGCTTTCTGGGAATTTAGTCCGTTGTAAGCTGACTCCAAGGCAGAAACTTTATGGTAGAAAAGTATGGTGGAACAAAGCTGCTTAGTTCATGGTGGGCAGGAAACAGAATCAGGGGTGTAGTACCAGAGAAAAAGGGGCGAGGGACCAGATGTTGACCCCAAGGTTATGCCTCTACAACCTACTTAGACACATCCAGAAGTGTGTTCCACCAATCCCCCAGGTGGATGCTAAAGTGATTCAAACTAACACTCCACTTTAACCATCACAGTCATAGTCACAGATGCAGGAACAGCTAAGGATACACAAGTGAGAATAATGGCTGTTTGCACCCTTCACCACTGTGTCTTCCTTCCGTTAATAACATGGGGAGCACCCCAGCTAGGTGACATCCATAGCTAAAACAGTGGCTATCTCTGAGACCATGGGCAAGTCACTGTAATCCTCCAGATCTGTTTTCCTCTACATAAAATGAGAAGGCCCAAGTAGGATACCTCTGAGGCACCTATTGGCTCTAACACCTTTTGTTTAATTGGGCCTGCCACTGAATTTGATACTGAACTAGTGCATCCATGGCCACAGAGGCAAGGATCTTGAGGACCAGTGGAAGTTGGCCAAGAAAAAGTCTCTTCCCAGGCCAGAGACTCCATTCATCGTAATCACATGGTTACCACAAGGGCCTCAGGGAGAACAAGACTCAAAAAGAAAGCCCAAGCTGCTGAGAAGCAACTCATAGTGAATTCAAGACTCCTGTGTTAGAAGTAGCAGTTCTGACTCACACTGGAAAACAAATAGTATATTATGATCACAGAGGCATAACCTAGCAATTTTAACCTTAGGTGTTTCCTAGAGAAACTCACAAGGATACACAAGGAAACACAATAAAAAATATATATTTACTTTTGTCTGCACTTACAAAAACATACACAAATTAGATGTGAACCAGTCAGAGAACTGACAAATAATTGCAACACATTCACATATGAAATACCCAGTAGTGAAAATGGACAAGCAAAGGCCACATTATCAGTATAGATGAATCTTGCATCATTATATGTATTAGTCAACTTTCCATCACTATGAAAAAATACCTGGAATAATTTAAAAAAGGAAAGGTAGGGTCACAAGTTCAAGCCCAGCCTAGACAATTTAGTGAGATCCTGAGGTAAGCAGGGGATATAGCTCAGTGTGAAGGCCCTTGGTTCTAGTGCCAGTATGCAGTTTAAGGGAAGAATTTGAAAAAGACAGAAATTATTTTATCTTACACTTTCAGAGATTTCTGTCCATGATTGATTGGCCTATTGCTTTTGGACCTGGGGAAAAGTAGTACATCATGGTGGGGAAAGTACAATGAAGGAAGCTACTTACCTCATGGAGGCCAAAGAAGCAAAGACAGACATTTCCTTCCAGGGCACACTCCCAGGGATTTAACTCCCTCCATCATGCCCACCTCTTAAAGTTTATAGCCCAGTAGTACCATATGCTAGAGACTAAGCCTTTAACAAATGGGCCCTTGGGGAAATTTTAAGAGCCAAACTGTAGCATTATGTTCTCTTGTTCTTTTAACAAGCACAAGTACTCAGTGTCAAAATGCTGTTCTAGCCAGGGAAACATATGATTGAATGAAATACATGAACTCTCTACCCGTTAGACTAGAGAGAAGAAAAACAAACCGCCACCAAGTAACACAGTAAGTATGACAGACTGTGTCAGGTAGGTCCTACAAAAATGCAGAGCAAGGAAATCCAGGGTGAGGAGAAGGCGCTGCTTGTCAGGAAAGGCCAAACCACAGATCCGTAATGTTTTTCATTTTAAACTGATTAGTAAGTACAAATGTGTTCCTTTTTATTATTCCCAATACCGGTTTCAACATCTAGTTTTTAAAATAATTTCATGACGACCATCACTGAAAAAGGAAATTATTAACAAACAAAAGCACTGATAATTCTCCTTTAAACTTATGTATCTCCCATGTTATCGATTCTATGTCAGCCATCCCCACGCCCACATGACCAAATCCTCCACCCTGGGAAGTTGGTCTCTCTCAAAAAGCAGATATTCCCAACATCAAGCCAATGTCCCTCAAATCCAGTGAACCCTATAGGGCCTGCTGCTATAGAACATGGTAGAGAACCTTACCAGAAATCTGGCTTCTGATGTTAGACACTGAGATTCTACTTTATATTAAATAGCCTTATCTAGATTTAGGCTACCTTAGCCTTTTTACATCTATAAAACACATATCTGAAAGAGTCCCCCAAAAAATGAAAAACAAAAAAAAGGACAAAATTCACTAAAGCACCTTTCTCCTGGAAATACAAACAGACTGAAACAGACTGCTTCCAAATCCTTATCATGAAAATAACACAAACAGGGTATAATACTAGCAGGCAGCTAAACTAAGAGCACAGGGCAAATGAACACATCAGTTTCTGGTAAGAAATCTGGTAAGAAACTTATGCTTAAATTCATCTGTCTTTCCAGAACAGCCATAGCAATTTCCCATGACTAAGACAGTCATAGTTAGACACTGCTGTTCAGCTAAATCTAGAGAAGCACTATCCTAAGTCGGCAGAGCATCGCCAACAGCTACATCTATTTATATAATTCCAAGTGAGAAAGCTTCCATCTGCCCTCTAGACACCCTCTTTATAGCAAAGGATGGTGAGGTTTGCCTGGGGTCAGAATCCCCTGACACCAACACGAGCTGCTCGCTGCACTGCACAGCATTCTGTGAAGTGAACACCAATCCATCTTGAGTGAAACTAGTGTCAAGGACCAAGGTGCATGGCAATTCAGGACATCACATGGACAGAGATCCAGGAAGGGGAACAGGGGAGGTAATGTGCAGCAGCCTGGCTTTCTAAAAGGGCAGAAGCTGTGCAACAAAGTCCACATTTTTAGCATGCAAACCTTCAAGGTATAATCTGAAAGAAAAAAAAAAGGCCTTGTCTTTTTTTAAGTACCTTACACTAAGAAACCAAATTAACAAAGAAATCCAATGGCATTCAATAGTGTGTGTGCATAAACTCTGAGCAAATGAGAAGCCTCCATACTCAGGATCACAGGAGGGAACTTCCAATGCTAGCTGAGGCAAAAACAGAAAGCTAGGAATGGACATGAGATACCAGTTCAGATGCCCCCGGTGAGGGTATCTATAACCTTAAGGGTGAGAGAGCAAGTGTAATGAGCAACTACTCTTTGGATCTCTCAGCAGTGTTCCCTTTACAGGGGAAAAAAGCAAGTAAGCAACAGACAGGCAGACTTTATTCCTGAGAAACACAGTATTCACTGATCAGCAAGGCAGAGCCCCTGTTCCCAGCAAAATATTCTAAGAACAAAGCTAGTTATTTCAGGTTCCTATCATATGGGATGGCAGTTTGAATGGGACAAGCCAACAATGTCAAATCTCTGTGTAACTAACCACATAAGTATGGACATGGCTTTGGCTATGTCATGTCTATATCATGAGAGTCTTTCCTTCTAGTTTTTGATTCTAAGCATTTATTATCTTATCCCTGCATCAAATACTTGTTCTCCCCCAACTTCCTCTGGAAAACAGTCACTGGTGGGTTCCTTTATTGAAGAATCTGCCAAGCACCAGGTATTAAATGAGATGTCTGCTTAAAGAAGGGCTCTGGATGCACATAAGAAAGATCTGACCTAACAAAGGACATGGACAAACTCTTTCTAACTCTGCGAAGTGGGAAGATCACAGGCTGCAAGGGCTTTTAAACAAAGCTCCCTGAAGAGGTGTCACAGAAACGTTGACAATGGATAGATAGATATCCTACAGTAAGCTAAGGCAGCAGATGGGTCAGCATGCACAAAGGCAAAATGATCAAGCACTTGGCAGACACCAACTCTGTACTTCCAGATAGCCGAACCACAGTGTCTACATGCAGAGCCCAAGAGAAAACCGCTTGTCCAAGCAAACTGGGGACTGATGATCCTTCTAAATAAGTCTAGACGGCTCATGTCTCAACTATTCTCAACTGTGATTTATAGAAGGATCAATCATTCACTGTTCCAAGCACCTTTCACATTAGGGCTTCAACTGATAGATATTTTGTAATCCACGTGGAATTCTGAAACAAAACCATAAAGTCTCACATTTTCCTTATTTTCAACCCTGATAATGAATATAAAACTTTGTCTTTTACCTACAGGATAATGAATATTTGACTCAAGTACCACATTTCATGTTTTATGAAATTCCCATGAAACATGATACATTAAGCTGACTCTACAAAAAAAAAACCTGAATTATGAAAAGCAAACATTTCAAATGACTAAGCAAAAAATAACTGAAAAACTCTTTTCTGTGTCCTTGAAAGAGATGATGTAGGACTGAACTACTTAAAAATCTATCAACTGCCTTTGGAAACAATGCTGATACAAGCAAATCTGGAAAGGAAAAAAGAAGGATAACTTCAGAATTTTCATCCAAAACCTAACTTAACACAATGTCGTTGTGTCTACCCATCCTTGCCAAGTGGCTCCTATCCTAATCCGCTGCCAAGTTCCTTATGGTGAGGGGCTTCAGCCAGAGCCTTTCCATTTCTACTGCCATTGTCTACACAAGGCATATGCTGGATGAGTGAACTCTATGACTTTCTAGAACTCTATAAATTCATGCAGGACATCCTTACAGGGCACTAGCATATTACAAAATTTTGAATTTTCTTCTAAATCAGTTTCTCATTTGTGCTACTCATTTATGTGTGGCACAAAGTCCTTTGTTCGAACATGCATAGACCTCTGCAAGAATTGAGAGATGCAAATGAGCTACCGTCACTTGCATAAAGTCTACTTAGATCATAGAAGAGGACCATGCAGGAAGAGGGTGGGTGAACAAGGAGAATTCAGCTCAAATGGATGTTCAGCAGACACCTAAAAAGCCCAGGAAGAAAATCAAAGTTGCTGCCCTTGGGAAACCTTCCCCTTTATCCCCACCAAGGACCTCTGCCTCTTTGGAGGTTGCAGAGTATTCTGTACCAATTTTAGCAGGTCCAGATGGCTTTGAATCATGATTCTTGATATGTAACTTTATTCATTTTCTAATTCTGTATAACAAATTGTCACAAACTTAGCAGCTTAAAACAACACACATGTATCACCTCACAGTTTCCATGAGGCAGGAGGCCAGGCACAGCCTAACCAGGCCCTCTCTCAGGATCTCCTAAGTCTGTAATTGAGGTATCAGCTGGGGCCGTGGTCCCCTCTGAGGCTTGGGATCCTCTTCCAAGCTTTTGTGGTTGTTGGCAGAACTCACTTCCTTGCAGCTGTAGAAGTCATGGTGTCTTGCTTCTTCAAGGTCAGCAGAAGAGAGTGTCTCTGATTTCTGGATGTTCTTTTAAGTGGTTCATCTATTCAGGCCCACCAACCTAGGATAATCTTTCCTGTGACTGAATTGAAATTAACAGATTTGGGACTTAATTATATCAGTAAAATTCTTTCACTGTTGCTATATAATGTGAGCTAATCATAACTGCATGGCACGCACACTCACAGGTCTGCCCTGCACTCAGATGAAGAGGCTTATACAGGATGTGTACCTGGGGAAGGAATGCATCCCTTGGCCCATCTTTGAACTCTGCTACAACAGTATTTATGTCACTTCCTCTGCTACATTCTAAGCTCAATCTCCTTGGTACCTGCCATTAAAGTATTTAATCTGCATTATCCTTTACTCAGCCCCAAAGTGACTGATACACAAAAGCATTTAAATAACACTCATTGATGAATGAATGGACCAGTCGACCTATCTTCATCTACTAAGCCTCCAACCATAGAAAAATTGAAGTGGGGGGTGGTTACAAACTGACAAAAAAGCAATGAAATCTAGAATTTGACAGAGGTCAAAGCTCATGCAACCCTCCAACTGAGATCTGGAGGAGTTGGGAAAGAAAGAAAAAGGATAAAGATAGGTATGTTCCAGGAAGATGTACACGGGGCAGAAACTCTTTGGACCATGTTGGGAAGGTAGATGGATATAAAGGAGGACAGGAAGGCAGTAAAATGGGGGCAGCCTTGCCGGTCAGCACTTACCTCTTGGGTACTAACTGCCTCTTAAGCCCTTGGTTTCACCAATGAGCCAACCCCCTAAGATTTCTATGAACCCTCCTGGCTTCCAGTCCTCAGGTTCTGGAGAAGCACCAAGACCACTTTTGTTTCCTGTGCCTCTGGCCTCACCATGGATATATGAATTCCCAAATAGAAACTATACTCATTCTGCCAACCCCTCAAAATGTCACATAAGCAGATGTTTTCTCTGAAGCTAAAATAGGATAATACACATTTGGCAACAGCTTGGAGATCCTACAGCAACTAAGACAGAATGTGAAGAAGACAGAGAGATGAACTGCTTGCTTTCATTCCTTTACTTTTCATATTTTACTTAGATTCACAGAATTTTACTGATGGAGAGCTCTAAGAAGTCACTCAGTAGCACCTGACCTCAAGTTTCATAAGTCATCTGGTCTCTGCCAGAGGATTTTTTCAATGCAAAATAGCTTGTTCTATGATTGGAAAACTTAAATCGCCACACACCTGTTTGAAATCAACTCAGCAAACATTCTGAGCAACCAAATACCACACACAGTATTAATGCCTTCCTCCCTACCTTACAAGATGTTGACAGACATCACTAAGCAGTTGTGGCACTCTTTCCTGCTGATGCTAGATGTGGCTTCAGAATCCTCAACAAAGAAATGCACCATTGATCAGTTTATGTTGGCTAGAGAAATCAACTAATTTTCCAACTCTGTTCTTTGAGCTTGTCTTCAAGTTAAAAACCACTTTCTTATAACTTCTATTCATTGTTCTTAATCTGCCTTGAAAAGCAAAAATTTTCCCCCTCCTCAAAAAAATAAAGACATTAGTTAGCTACCTACATGTGAACTCAACCCCTACTTAAATCCTTCAAGGCTCAAGCCCATGCCTAAGGACAGGGTTACCCTGGAAGGGAAAAGAGTGAAGTTATAATTCCAGGATATCCAGGGGTACCCACAAGGGAATAAATGATTTTGTATAGCTCAGAGGCTAAGAAGTACTATTCTCCCTGCAGGAAGTAGCTCCAGAAGTTATGTCAAACTATCATACAGGGGGCTTTGGGAGACAGTCCAATTTGAAGGAAGTAGGGCTAGAAGAGGCAGGATACAGAAAGCAAGGGATAATAAAAGCACACTGAATACCAAGTAAAATGAAAACTCTTCAAATTACCCTTAATCATTTGTCACATAACCCATGACTTTCCATGTCATGCCTTCCAGTCATGCATGCAGGGTACCTGGTATAAAGTTCACACTTACAACAGTTACCCACTCAACACTGAACATGATCAATACAGAGCTCTATACATAGCTCCAGAGAGTCTTCCAACTCAGTGTTCTCACCAATCATTTGCTGAATATGATGCATTAAGGAGCAAGATAGTGCTGGGATGACAAAGACTATACACCATTATTCCTGCCACAAAGGAACTAAGAGTTATAACAAAGTGAAGAGAATTAGCCAAGGGCCTTTGGCCCACAGTGTATGTTCAAGAATCTATTATTAGAGAGAAATGGCATGGCTGTAGAAGGTTACATGGACACCTCTCCTTGAATGCAGAACAACTGCTGCAACATTAGTTAAATTGAGACTTATTTCCATATACTGGTACGTACAGAGCTGGCTATGGTATATCTCTCTTCAATTGGCTCTAAGCAATGCAAATAAGGCAAGCTGAAGTACTGATATGTAATCTTTGGGGCCATCCTGACAGTCTCCTGTTTCCTGGCATAGTGCTCTCTGTAAAAGATATGAGCGCAGTGGGATGGCAGAGCCACTTAGCTCCAAGAATGTCAACTGGGTATGAGCCTCCAAATAGAGGTTATGAGTCCCCAGGGCCAAAAAGTTTACATGTCAGAAACTGAAACAGCAGCCTCCAAAAACAATTCAATTAGTACCTTAATTCAATTATGCAGACTGATCCTTCTGCATGTGATTCTCCCTGCATTTTGCAAAGATGCTACTCTCTCTACCTGGCTAGCCAGGTCAAGTTACTCACATAGCTCCTGCCATTCTCACTGTCACTCATTCTTGAGCCTTCCTCTTCTTCACAAGATAATAAATTCTGGGAGAGGCCTTGGATCAGGGTCTTTGTCCACATAGCCTCATTAGGATTGGGCTTAGAATACCTTGGCTGCCCTTAACTTTGAGTATGTCTTGGTGTCTTTACTTTCTCCATAGGTTGCACTGGAGGTGGTCAACTGGAATTAATTTGCCAGGACTCTAATAATGTCTCAATGGCATTATAAATATAATTTTGAATTGTGAGGAAGACTAAAAAAGGGATTACAATACTTGGATTACAATACTCAGCATTTGGGATTACAATAATGGCCAGGGTATGTACACAGGGCCAAAATACTAGGGTTGGGAAAAAATCTCCTACAGATTATAATACCTGAGCCCCACCTTGACAGATGAGCAGGATGCAAAGGACAATGTGTGAACCAAGTAGAGGACTGAGCAAGGCCTTCACAGGTTGCAGGAGAGAACAGAACGCTGCCTCAGATAGCAGGTGGTTGATAATGGTCTGGACAAACACACTGGGAAAGGATCCAGATGGGCTCTACCCACACAGATGGGAGGAGCCACTGAAGGCTTTGAACCAGCAGATGGGCAATGCAGAAGTACCAGGACTGAAAGCAAAGAGATGAGTTAGGTGGCTGGTAGAGTAGACAAGGAGGGAAGAAATGGTGGCCTGAACTAAAATCTAACTGGCAATGAGAAGAGTTGAGTTGATAAAAGTGAGAGAGGGTTGGGAAACCTAAACTTGGGGGCTTATGATTAAACCAGAGACTGGGAGAAGGGGCTTGGAGCAGATGGCTGAATGTAATGGATGATTGTGCTCTTTGCAGAGAAGATGATTGTAACTGATAGGCTAATAACTAGGTGCTATGTCAGGTTTGGACATGATGCACTGTGAATAGACAAACCCAGAACATGGCCAGTCCGCAGCTCAGGGGCATCAGAAAGTAACTGGGGCTGTGGGACATCAATGGCAAGGGAAGACAGTGTCAGGAAGAGTGGTGCCCTGCCCGAAAGCTGATCCCATCTACTGAGAGACTGCCACACTCCAAAATGAGCAACAAATCACAGCCAAAACAATAGCTTAAATTCTGCATAGGACATTTGGTTCCATCATAAGCCTTTGTGAGGCAAAGCCCTACAAAAGACAGCATGTAAGATAAGGTTATACCCAAGAGAGCAATGAGCAGGCTTAAAGATCCACTTAAAAAAAGTTTACTGACTAAGATAAAGACAGAGTGCACAAGCACATCTTTAGTGTGATTAAAGTGGAAAAATTCCTGATGAATACCTAGCACTGAGATTTGGTTGTGGAAAATTCCACACTCTATATAGGAATGGCCAAATAACTCTGCTTTTCTTTCTTCTTTCTTGTCTTAGATAAAAGGAAAAAGATGGAGGCTTCTGGTAGAGAATAAAATTCCAGAGAAACCTCTTTGGCTAAGATAGGAAGAGAATGGTCCTTTCACTGGAAGTGTTCAAAGGGCTAAGTGCAGGAGACTGCAAAGGATGTTTTGTTGGCTTTGCCTTGCTTTATTTATCTGAAAACTGGCATGGATTCTGGAGAGAGGTGATGTTATAAAGAAAAAGGTGAACTTTAAGCAGCATTTAATCGGGAAGCACCTAGCTCAGTGGCACAACACTTGCCTTATCGTGAGGAAGGCCCTAGGTTTGATCCCCAGCATCAAAAAATAAAATATAAGCAGCAGCAGGAGCATGTAATCAACCCAGGAAAGAGTTAAGATTAAATTTCAATAGCATCAAGTCAAATCATATGACTTTGCCACTTCTGTAGGGTAAAAAAGGAGGTCAAATACTAGTAAGTTCATATGGCTCAACATAATGATGTTCCAGATGGAAAGTAACATTGACCAAGTACACCCAGCTGCACATTTCTTGATAATAAAGACTGTTCTACAAGTAGAATTTCTGTTACCACTTGATACTTGCCATAATCTAAGATATTAATAATTGAGTTTTGCTTTAGAAAAGTTAAACTTGAAAGTCTTTCCAATCTGAAAATTACCCCAAAATAGGGATACTTTAATTAGAGAAAAAAATACTCTGAACTGGGACAAGAAGAAAATGCTAAACCACCCTTCAAGTTGGCAGTACCCACCTAGCATAAGAAATTAATGGCAAATACCACACTTACTGCTGAACTGGGGAGGGACTGGTGATCCTATTTGATACCTGCTTTTCCTACAGTATGTCCCAGACATCCTCTATCACTTTGAAACTGAGAGAAACAAGGACATTTTGTCCCATCAAAGGTCAAGACCCACCTCCGTCCTTCCCTTCTTCCTCTGGCAAGAGTTCGCTCACCCACCTTACACCCAAGTTCCTGAACGCAGTGCTGGACCTGAGAGGAAATTGGGCACAGGCACAAGTTATGATGAATCAGACAACTCAGCATTCGCAGATCAAATGACAGCATAGCAAGGAGCCTCATCCAAGTTGACTGAATGACCAATGAGAAGCACAAGTGGAGAAGAGACTTCACGAGGCCTGAGATGAGGGGTGGGACAATCCCACACCACAGACTCCAGCAGGTTCACATAGACACAGAGACTGCTGCAGACCTAGAGGGCCCTGGAGCAAGTACCTGTCTCCCTTCCCTGGGAAATGCAGTGCTTCAGAAAGTAGTGCAGAAAAGCTAGGCAACTGCAAGGCACCCCTTGGTTTGGGTAGGCCAGAGCAAGCTGCAAACTGTTCCAGCCTGAGTCTGTTTTTGTACCTGTGTTTGGATGGGCTGGAAAAGAAAGAACACAAGGGCAAGTCTTCACTGGTATCTGATACAGCTTCTTAAGAGGGTGAAGACCTGATGCCAGGTGCATAAGGAAGCAACAGGAACCACAGATAGAGCCCCAGGAGGACTCTGGGAAGCATTTCTGCTCCATGCACCACTAGTGGTAATGTAGAGCAGGTGGTGTCTCTCCAGCCCTGATCATACACTTTAGCATATGGCTTGATCCACCTGGAGGTCATGCACCCAACAGGTGCCAAGTTAGGCTACGAGAGCCAGGCCAAGGGCAGACACACCAGGACATGGGGGAAAGAAGACACCAAAAACAGAGGCACTGACAACCAGAGGCACAGAGAAAAACCAAACAAAAGGTACAGACTGTGTCCTCTGGCTGTGAGTGGCCCAGCTTCTTCAGCCCCCCCAGCCCAAGACAGTGAGGCTGAAACCCACAACACAGGGAGAGTTTTAAGCCTACAAACACAGAAAAGGAGAAAGTATATTTCCCACATGAGCCTCCCCGTGTTTTCTTCTTGGTTGCTACAACTATAGATCCCAGGTCCCAAGACATAGAACATAACCTGATTGAAGAAAAAAAAACACAAGGAAAATGGAAAAGACCCTCCTCAGGAGATGACAGTCCAAAACCAAATTTAAAGAACAAGTCCATAGCAAAGAACCCCAAAGAGTCCTCTTACCTTATCACATGGCAAATATCAGTCCCAATCCAAAACAATAAAACAGGAAAAAAGAAATTAAATGCGCACATGCTCACACATGTACATACACAGTGATTGAGAAGGATCTCTTCCAGAAAACAGAAGTATATATAAATAGCTTACAGTCCCCAGGTAAGGTGTTAAATCTTCCCAAGTTAATCAACAAGTTTAATACAATGGTAACCACCATTACAAGCCAATTTTTTAAATTATCATAAAAACCACTAGTAGGAGTAAGTACACCCTAATCACTAGGAAATGACAAAAACTTCTTAAAAATGATGCCCTAGGCCTCAAGTAAATGAGCAGAAACAGAGGACATGGGTGGGAGCATAAATTCACCCCACTTTTCTGAAGGGAAGTTTAGCCTAAAATAAGATGGAAGTATATATACTTTCTAACCTGACAACTCTAACCCTAATACTGTTGATCTAGGTAATACCTAAATAACTCCCAGAGAACTCTGTGCAAAGCTGATGCCATAGTCAGCTCAGGCTGTGTAACAAATAACACATTCTGGGAGGCTCTCCATATAGGTATGAGCTCTAACAGCCTTTCTCTATAAGACCCTCACCATACTGAATTAGGGCTCACTCAAATGATTACATTTTAATTTAGCTACCTGTTTGTCTTAGTTACTTTTTACTCATTGCCGAGACAAAATACCTGATGCCCAAAATTAGGGAAGGAAAGGTTTATTTCTTACAGTTTCTCGGGAGTTTCAGCCCATACTTAGTTGGCTCCAAGGTAGCATTGCATGGTGGCGCTGCCGTTCATGGTGGCTGCAAGCCGCAAGCACTGGCGAGACAGAGGGCGGAAGCACAGAAGAGGAAGACCCGCCTTCCCTTACACTGTATCTCAGTTCCACCTCTAGGTGGGTGCAGCACCCACATCACCAATCCCGGCACTGCACAACAAATCAATAACAAGCACCAGACTTAGCCCCATCAAAAGTATATGAGGAGTTGGGGGGACAGAGTATATCACCCAATACACTGTTTAAAGATTGTATCTCCAAAAACAGTCATGTTTTGAGGGACTAACATTAGAATTTTGACACATGAATTTGAGGAGACAGTTTCTAACTAAGGTCACTGCATAGACAAAATTGCATAGTACTGATAATCACTGTCATAGCTCCAACTCTGTCCTTTATTTAGACATTTCTGTAAGTCGTTTAGTTGTTGCAACATGTTAGATATCGTCTTTTTACAAACAAGGAAGCTGCAGTTTAAGTAACTGTTCTAAGGTCTCAATGAGATCCCAGTGCCACAATAGGGACACAGTCTGTGTGCTTCCTAGGTCCACATCTTTCAACTACTTCCTTCCAGGGACAAGGATGACAAGGAGTAAGGTCTGTGAAGACTTTCATCTTTATAAAAGGCATACTTGGAGCAAGAACATAGTCAAGTGCAAAGTAAATGGTCTCTGTCTCCATTTGGTAGGATTATGGGTGATTTCTGGTTTTCCTTTTTACGCTTTTTTTTTGGTGGCACCAGGGTCGAACTCACAACCTTGCATCTAACAGGCAGGCCACTGAGTCAAACTCCCGGCCCTAATTTTTTGAGACAGGGTCACACTATGTACTTCAGGCTGGCCTCACTCATGTTGTAGCCCATGCTGGCTTCAAATTCACAATGTTCCTACTACCTCAGCCTCCCGAGTGCTGGGATTAAAGGCATACACCACCACATCCAGCTTTTCAAGAAGTAGTGTATTCACAATTTATTCAGTGACAAAAAAATTATTAAAAGTTATCTGATTTAAGAGAAAAAAAAACTACATCACTACATTTTTAATGCAGTTTCCTTTTTGGACATGCCCACCTCAGGTCACCTTTATGTCCTCCAGAACCACCTTGACCCCTCTGACAAGTGGATGATGAGAACTTTATGAGGAGGATTCTCAGGCACAAGACTTAGGGTTGAGACCAAAGCCTCAACGTTCCCAAACTGTAGGTTCAACCAGTTCAGCAAATGTCCTAGCAGAATCTTCCTATCAACACTTCCAAAGCCCAGGTAGTGACCCTGCTTCCTCCCAGCCTGGTCCCAAACTGTTCTGTCCCTGAAGTGACAGTTTTCTATCTTTATGGAAGGCTTGGTGGGTACAAAGAAGAACTGAGTGCCAAGATTTATGTTTTTTAAAGTACAAAACAAGGGAGATTTAAAAGACACACACACACACAAAACATTGTATGTTATATTTGAGACTCTAGTTCACAAAGAAGCAATGGCATCAAACATGTCTGGCTATAATAAACCTGGATTCTTCTATTTTAGTTACCTATCACTCCCACGTCACAGGCTGTGAGGTCATTAGTCTGATGTCTCAAATTTATATCCCCCTAGGGCAGAGAGGCAACAAAAATAAGTAGACCATCCCAAGGGTAATACCTCAGGGAGTGGAGGGGACTGTGGTAACTGGAACCCACATATTCCAGGACAGGGAACAGCCTTTTCCAACTCCAGTTCACTGTGGTCATGCAGCCATAAGGGCCCTGTGTTGGTCTGAGTTTTTAGTTTTCTAAGAAAAGCTATAAAACTGTATTTTTATATCAAATCTTCTAACATATATAAATGCTCATAATTATTTTTAAAATTTTATACTAAGTAGACCAAAAAAACGTATATATCTGTAAGCCAAATTTAGCCCTGTAGGCTGCCAATCTGCTACTGCCACGATTCCTCTCTGGGAGCAGCCTCCATTGTATGGACTCAGCAGGAGGGCAGACACTAGCAAGGAAGGACCCTGCCCTTGACTCTTGTTTCAATCCCCCTGACCCTGATGACACTAACAGGACCCTGTACATTTCTATCACTCACACGAAAGCCAGGACATGGCATTACCATGATTAATCCTGGAAATTCAGAACAAGAGCAGAAAGTCCTCGCAGCAGGAAGCAGGAGGGCTTCCCTCACGTCAGCAAGGTGGGACACAGGACCAGTGGTGTACAAGAGGCATGAGGAGTCACTCTGGGCCATTTAATGACAAATACATTTGCCAGTGACCAACCTGAGTTCAGTAAGTAAGTAGAAATACCCTCTGCTCCCTTTTCCTCATGCCAGCTTGATGCCCTTTCTACCCTTCCTCTCCCACCCTCTGCTCTCTTCCTTTGCTCCGAAACACTGAAGTATGCATTTTTCCAGTTTTCAGCCTGGAAGTATTTTGTGTTCATTTTCTCTCTAATATCATCAAATCTCTTTCTACTGTGTCTACATGTCTGTTTCGGATGATGCAGATGCTTGTGAACACCATGACCAAGCATCCCAATCTTCATTAGGGGAGCCCTGTACAAGCATGGCATTTAGAGGTTTTCCCTGCAATGGAATATAGTTTACTCTTGTGTTCTCATTTTTCCACAGAAAAAAAAAAAAAGCCTGAACTCTGGATTTTTGAATGTCAAATATCTCAGTTTCTAAGTGTTGACAACATTCCTTAAAACATACTACAGGAGCAAAATATTTGTACTTTTCTTGTAGAACAAAAAGGTGGAGCTAAGTGAGCTTTAAGATTTTATCAGTTTTCAAAATAACTCTGGTAATGACTGAGGTGTTTCATGATTAATTGGAATTTTGCTTTGGGTAAAATGACCCAATCAAATTTCTCCATGCAAAACCAGCCTGGAAGGGACAGCTTCTCTTGAGGTACAGCCAGGAAGAAAAGCTGGCCTTCCTGCTTTATCTTTTTCTTTTTTCTCCTCAAAGCATGTCATGGGCATGCACTTACTAAACATGTAAGACATGTGTCATACAACATATATACTACATCAGGCATCTGCCTCAGGGCAGGGCTGAATCTCAGGTTCATCGGCTTAGCCCCAGGGCCCGACATGGCACAAAGCCCAAAGCAAAGTTTAGTAACGTTTGTGGAACGCTTCAGTTCCCAGGAATATACCACTCTACGTCTTGCTTCCATAAGAAAAATTGTGAAGCACAAAATTCCACAGTCAATTTATATTAAATACTCACTATCCTGAAGAACTTTAGATCAATAGTGACGCCTATCCAAGAATAATAAGTCAGATAAATATTATTTCTCCATGTTCTGCAGTTAAAACTTCTTCCCAGGAGACTGCTCCCATTTGCAGAGAGCACTTGGCTTCCCTGTAATTCAAACCTATCCTTTTCTTCCCAGCAGATATTTAATGGCAAGCAATGGGTTTCTGGTCTGATAGAAGGATGAGGACAAAAATAAAGGTAAATGGAAAGGTTCCAGGGCCAGATGGGGACAAGGGCTGGGTTCTCCACACCCTGTTCCCTTCATGCCTGGGGCACCCACACATGGTCACAGGATGTGGAGCGCTTGAGGTAACTTTGTGGACAGCATGCTTTTCAGGAGTATTTGGGCAACTGACTCACTTCACACAATGCCATTTTCTAAATGCTAATTTGACCCAGTTTTGAAGCACTGACTGAAGGTCAGTTGGCTTCCCTTTCTCAGCAGCCCATGAAGCCCACACTCCTAATCACCCCTGAGTAAGGCTCTCACTGGGTGACCCCAGGGACATCACTGTACCCCCAGAACCTGCTGAAATTGTTCACACCAGCCAACTCTTATAAGTCTGCTCACCCTTCATCTGTCCCTTCCCTCAGAAGCCACAACTGAAGTGTCACCCACAGGCCCCTCCCTCTGCCTCATGATTGACCCCTGAGTTTGCCTTGAGTGGCCCTGTATGGCCTTATGTGTTCTCTCAGGGAGCTGTGAACAGCACAACTAAGAAACTCTCCCTAGCCCCCTCTCTTGATCTGCTTCTGATCTAACTCCTTGCTCAAGGTAATATGGTTGAAACATGGACAGGCCAAGAGCAGCAATCCAAAGAGTGTTCTCGACAATGTCTGGTGGCTGCTGGCAGCTAATCACAAAAAAAGCCTTCACAAGAAATTCATCAAAGTCACAAAAGAGTGACTCAACATGTCGGTGAGGAAAAATGAGTTTTTCTGCCTAAAAACAAAAAAGTCACACTCCAAGAAATCTGTTGTTTACATGCCCCAGGAGGCACTTTTCCTGGCACAGGCTTCAGCCAAATACATCAAAATGTACTCAATAGGCAGTGGGCCCTGGTTACCTTGAGGTGTCTGAGACTCAGCGGATGTGGGGCAGCCACACAAAGGCTCCCCATTCTGAGGAAAGCAGGGTATTTTGTAGTGACCTGAATAGCATGCATATGGCACACTTTTCAGGCAATACATAGTGAGCCTTCTGGTCCCCAGTAAACAGACACTATAGGAGAGCAAAATATGAATCCAAGTGTGGTAGATTAACTAATGGTCAATTTGTAACACCCAGCTAAACTGAATCAGTGTGGTGCTGGGTGTGGAGGGCAGCCCACCCGAGGATTGGTGCCAACAGCATAAAGATGGCATGCTGTTGATTCTCCTGGAGAAGCTTGTCACGTTGGCTTTCCTGATATGAATTCAGCTGTCCTCAATGTTGGAGGAGCATGGGGTCCTCAGTGTCACCGAGGATGGCTGTGGTTCTCTTCGGGGAGCTCTGGTCATTACTTTGAGCATTGCTTTCTGGTTCCAATGTAGATTTCTGAGACTGCTGGTGCAGATCCTTCATTCCACTGGTGCAGACTTTCTAGCCTCCACCACTGACCTTTAGGACTTCCCAGTGCAGATCCTGGATAGACTTTTGTGAGACATTGTTGTTGGTTCCAGGCTCCAGCTGGACTTGTAAAGGACATTGCCTTGGGCTCTAGGTCTTCAGCTGAACTTATGCAGGACATTGCCATGGGATCCAGGACCTCAGCTGAATTCTTTGGGTCTCTAGTGTGTGAATAGATCTCCCGCACTCTTTTGCATTTGACTCTGGATGACTATTATAAAATAATCTTATAAATTATGTGTCCTGTATTAAATCCTTTCCCTTGTATACCCTGACTACAGGTGTTGACAATGGAAACCTCATCTTAGGAAGAGTTGTCTGAAATAAGGGTCCAGCTGGAACTTTCTATATAGACAGAGAAGCAGCAGGCAGTTGACAGGGCTCTCCCTGGGTCATGAGTAAACATCCTATTACAGTACTTACATATTTGGTCAGTTGCCTTCGGCACCTCTGTGGTACAGATCAGAACACTGCTGATTCAGGATGAACACTTACTAGATAGAGAGCCTAAATGAAGTACCCTGTGTCAGCACCATCTTTCCTTGTGGGGAAGAACAGTTCACACTATGCTGCCACTTGGGACCGTCTATAGCCACAGAGCTTTACCTAGCCCCTGTGCAAGGATTCTCAGTAGCACCAAAGTAAAAGCTTTCTCATCAATGCTGAATTTTCTCTCCTAACTCTCTCTAGGGATAACCCTCAGGCCCAGGGCTAATCTTTCTCCCTGGTTGCCTCCTTTTTGAGTGCAGGAAGCCAAATGCTCGTTTTGTTTTCTGACCCCCTTGCAGCTATATGTGTTCATATGTTCACTTCTAATCCATGTGAGGTTGGGGGCCAGGGAGTTCTGATAAAATACATGGCTATACATGAGCCAACCACAGCTGGGAGGGCTTTGCCCCTCACACGGACTTGGATATAGACGAAAACAGATGCTTATACAGACGCCCTCTTTCTAGAAACACACATATATGTGCCTGGACAAGGGTCAGAGGGATAAAATTTTTAAAATATGGAATATTACTTCTATAGAGGGGTATATGTATGTTGGGGTGACTTTATTTTGGTAAGGTTAAAATGACATATGCTTTAAACATCAATGGAAACATATACTGCCACTTTGGAGCCACTTTTCAGAATCAGACAATTCTAAATATATCTCTTGTCGTGTGGTTCAATTTGTGAATGCCCATATTATGATTAAGAACAAGAAAGCAGTGACAGTTCTGTCCTTATTTCTGTATCTTTCCCTTTTCTGAGTGCTGGACCAGTGTAAATGGAAACGTGAGGAGGAAACCCTGGCCTGCCTCAGCTCCTTTACCAGAGAGACACAGCAGCTTTTGGACATGACACAGACAATTTGTGGTTAATTTCTTACACGCATCACTACTTTCCATTTAAATGTTTAAGTCAGATAAAGGAGCTAAATCATAAAACTCATCAGTGAGGCATCTCTTGTGACAACTTGTAATTAAGCCTGCGGAAAGATGGAAGGTGACACAAGGAACTGAATCCCCAGGCTCACAGACACTGTCATGAACACACGCGGTGCACAAAAGAAGAGGCCAAAGGGTAAATTTTCTCCTATGTATACTGCATTTATCAAAACAAATGAAAACACCACCAACTTGAAAATCCCTACGTTTGCTCTTTTGCTTTCTCTTGTGAGGTTTTTCAGGAGTACAGGAAGGGGAAGGACTCAGCTGGGATGGTAACAACAAAGGAAACAGCACTGCTGAAATGACCATCCCATCCTACCTCTCTCGTTCACCTCTAACCATGAACATCTGATATGAAATCACACGTCGCATATATTTTCTTTACCCACAGAAAAAGAAAAAGAGGATTCAGGATTTTTTATACCCACATGCAGTTTGTGGGGTCATGGACATAGACACTGAAAGGACAGGAGAACAATCTTGATGTGCCCCAGTACCTAGGCTCAGTCCCTGCTTGGACAAATACAGGGGGAGTAACTTGTCTAAGCACAAACATTTGGACTGAGTCTTAATTTTTTCCAACCATAAAATGTAGATGCTCTTTCTATGTGAAATTTCTCCTTTTCTAGGTCAAAACTATATATAGCAGCAATTTCATGATCTAACATACTCATTTCTCCCCTTCCTAGGCATAGTTTTCATTTTAACAGAATCAAAATTATTAAGTGAAGATGCACAAAATCACGACCACTGTAAAAGACTAGTAACTCTGCATAACAAAAGGGGTTGGTCGCCAGGAGTTTGGCTCAGTGGTTTAAGCACCTGTCTGGCAGGTGCAAGGTTGTGAGTTCAATTCCCTGGTGCCACCACCCGCAAAAAAAAGGCAGGGTTGGTACTGCAAACACCATCCTACTGCTTTATTCATGAAATGGTGGAAACTACTTTCAGAATCGCTTTATAGAATGCAGATTCCCAGGTGTGGTCCAGATCCATGCAGTCAAAACAAGAGGACATGGCAAGGAAGGGATATTCTGAAAAGAGCCCGAGGTGATAACTCAAGTTGGATAAAAATATTTTAAGAAATAAATTGACCTCTTTGGTTTGGGTGGCTTTCTACTAACATGCAGAGTCTGAACACATTTAGTGGTGCCTCCCACCTCCAAATAAGACAGTCCAAGATACTAGTGAGCGGGCATGGTGGCACACACCTGTAATCCCAGCGTCCTAGGAGACCAAGGGCAACTTAGCAAGACTTTGTCTCAAAATAAAAATTAGAATATATCAACTCCCCATGATAAATGTGATCATTATGTACTGCAAATATGTAGTACTAAACAAAATTTTTTTTAAATGGAAAGAAAATGGACTGGGGATATAGCTCAGTTCTAAAGTCCTGTGTTCAATACTCAATACACACACAGAGACACACACACACACACACACACACACACACACACACACACCTGAGTTTTCTGTTCTTTTTTCTTTAATAACACAGAAGACATTGCAAGTGAAAGTGAGTAAAATGAGCTGTCACTAATTACTAGAAATGGATACAACCCAATGAAGGGGTCATCTCTTGCAATAGGGTGTCTTTTCCAACCTCCTGGGTAGGAATCTTTTTAAAAGCTCTCAGTGTACTAATCGCTGGAGCAGATCCAGGTCCCAAGCAGTGGGGCTGCCACTGCATGCCCCATTATGACTTACCCCTCAGGATGTAGTTCTGATAGTTCTGATCAGCTTCAGCTCCCACCTTGATCAAGCATGTCAGACCTTCAGCCATGACAAATTCATGCACCAAATCTTTGTCATCCTGTCAGGAAAGGAAGAAAAAAAGACTTAAAATGTGATCCCTGTCCATCTTCCACCCAGGTTGTGCTTTTCAAACTATGTATGAGCCTTTGAAGCCAGAATGACCCCTAAGGATTGTTCTGCTCTATTCAAATGAAGCATCTTAACTCTTGCCAGAGGAATTTTACAACCAGTCTTCACGTTGTTGTTTGCCAAAGACCAATTATTGCCTTCTGGGCAATCTAATAAAGATAAAGCAAATGAATCCCTTGCCTGTCAGAAATATTTATAGCGTTCTGTTTTTCATTCTTTAAAAATTACCAGGCTCTTCATCCCCCACAGGTCCCCAGGGAAAGGCCACATGAAGCTTTGTTGGTTTTCTTTTTTTTTTTTTTTAACTATAGGAAACATTCGATTGCAGCACAGACCATTGAGTGAAGAACTCAAAGCAACTTCACTGTTCCAAAAGTTCTAAGGACAGCAAGTCCAGCACAGGATTTGAAAATGACCTCTGTGAACCTAAGGAAGCAGCTTCCCCAATCTCTTGAATTGCCTGCTTGAAGGAGCAGCAGAGTGCAGGACAAGCCATTCATCTGGAGAAACCATGACATCCTTCAAAGGAAGCACCTTGGTCTCCATCAGCAGACGGTAGGACATGAAAGAGACTTCGAGGTCATATAATCCAGTGCTTTTCAAAAACAGCTCTCCAGATCTGCTGACCAACAGACCAACAAACTCACAGAGACTGGCAGCAATAACCTCACCTAGGAACCTGTTAGAAATGCAAATTGCTTAGGCCTACCCCGACCTACAGAATGGGAAACTGCAGTGTGGCTCGCAGGCTGTGTACAGCAAGGTCTTTAGGTGAGTTAGAGACACTCAGAAGGTTTTCATTCCTGACATTTTCATATTAGGATCATTTTGGCACTTTAAAAGGATTAGGAACTAAGACTATATGCAGATGGATTTGATCAGAACTTCTTGGGTGAGGCCCAGG
This sequence comes from Dasyprocta punctata, assembly GCA_004363535.1. NCBI lineage: Eukaryota > Metazoa > Chordata > Mammalia > Rodentia > Dasyproctidae > Dasyprocta > Dasyprocta punctata. The sequence continues at coordinate 36,200 of RJWM01009209.1, forward strand.
CTCTGCTATTAAATTCCTTAGGAAATCCTAATGGGAAGCTCATTCAAGAATCGCTGATCTGATACGACTTTCTCTTTAAAGATGAAGACTTTTAAACTCAGGAGTGGCAACAAACACTTGGCCAATACCATGGAGCCACGTCTGGCTAGCTTTCAACCTCAGTTTCCAAGGAGCCCTATGAAATAGATTTTTCCAGCACTGCTTTCCTCCACTAAGAGGAGGAGATTTCCTCAGTTGGATAGAGCCCTCTCTCAACTGCATCTAGGATGAAGCTGGAACATCCATCTTCACTTATAACAACAGTACAAAAAAAAAAAAAACCTCAGTGATGTAAATAGTTCAAAACCTAATAGAATAATGAAAGGTTGTTAGTATGACTGCAACCATGGTTTATATCTAAAAAAAGTAATTTATTCAACTTTAATTCTCCTGTCCCTACATGAAATCAGTTCTTTCTTTTGATTTTATGGCATATCCCAGTGATATTCAATGGGGTCTTGAGCTAAATGTGGGGAGACATAGGAAAAGGTCCCTGAGAACTAAATACCACTCTAGGGTCTGAGCTGGCTTGAGGGAATGAGTGATGCTTGTGCCCTGAAAGTAATGAGAGACAGCTGTGTTAACTCAGACTTTGAGATAATCATGGCTGTGGAAGAAGAAAATGGGACAATATCACGAGTTTTTGGAAAATTACTTTACACTTATATGTATAAAGGAAATAAAAAAAATTTTCTCTCCATCCATATGCTTTTCCACCAGCATATGTGAAAAGTGGACATTTAGATGAGCTCATGTCTAGTCAGAAGGTTTTTCCAAGCATGTAACAAATGTTTATTACTTTAAAACTAGATTCACACATGACTTCATGGTGAAAAAGTGAGAACAAGTTCTCAAGAAACCGCTTATGTTAATCACTAATATTAATATATAAGAGACCTAACTGGTAAGGGCATGTGGAAAAAAACCACTGCACAGGGCAAGAGAGTGTTTATAAAAGTAATTCAGAATTTTAACTATAATGGATGCATGTATGTAAATAAGGATTCAGAAAAGAGAATCTTCCAAATTGGCAACATACTAGATTTTAAATGCATAGCCTAAAAATATAGAGGCATTAATACATTATTTTTAAAACACCGGTTTTAGACTAGAATGAAATAAAAAAGTTAGCACTGATAAATATTGCTGCATTTTGGAATTTTCTATAATAGCTGTGCATTAACCCTTGATCATTTTTTTAAAAATGCCTGTTAGTCAAGGAATAGTCAAGTCTGTCCTGATGACTAATGGCTCTGTTATTTAAGGCCTTAAAATATGGCTTCAAAAAAGAACCTCCATGCCTAGAAAACAAGGGAGATGATGAAGGTGTGGACCCAGGGGTAAAGAAGTGGTGACCTAAGCCCCAAACAACTCGTTGCTTGTGTAATCTGGTTAATCTCCAGTGCACTGCTGCCCTGTGTGTGAGCACTGTTCTGTGCACATGTGTGTGGTCTTTCAAACAGACCATAAACTCCTGGTAACAAGCACCTTCTTCCTTGCCCACACAGTGCCAACTAGGCTGCTTGAAAGTATTGATTCAATGAATAAATAGCAGAAAAAACACCCTTGAGAATTCAAGGAACACATACTATGGAGCAAGATTGGCTAAAGGAATGTGTGACAAGTCTAAGCATGGTTTCATTTGTTTTTTTTTTTTAACTTTTCAATTTAGAAAACTTTAAACATACACAAAAACAACAGAATAGACTAATGAACCACAGATGTCAATCAACTTATGCCAATCCTATTTAACCTTTCATCTAGCCTATCCCCTGCTGTGTCAATCTGAAGTAAATCCTGTATGTGGTACCATTTTCTAGGTATTTCAATATGTATCTCCAAACTATAGAAATTCTTTTTAAAAACATTTACTCAAAATAAAAAATATTTTTAAAATGATTATCAAATGTCCAGTGACCAAATTTTCAATTGCTTCATAAAAACTTTTTTTGACTCTGCATTAGTATCCAAGTAAGATCCATGCATGGCAGTTAGTTATGACTCTGAAATATCTTTTAATTTATGGATTGTCTCCATCTCTTTCTTTTCTTCTCTTAAAATTTGTGCATTGGATAAACCAGGTCATTTGTCTTTTAGAGTAGCCAGAGTCTGGTTTTTGTTGATTACACCCCTGTGGTGTAGTTAAATATGTGTCTCTGTCTTGGATCTTTTATAAATTGGTTGTTGCACATTGAAGTAGGACCAGATCCAAGGTTGATTTTGTTGGTTTGACCAAATCATAGTTTGCATTTCCATCAGGAAGAACATAGTATCTTGTTTTATCTCATTTCTGTCAGGTTTGTAATTTTTTTTTCAGTACTAGGTAGTGACCCTAGGACCTTTATACTAAACTATATCATCAGTCTTTTTTTATTTTACTTCTTTTTATTTTGAGACAGGATCTCACTAAGTCTCTACATTGCCCAGTTTGGGCTTGAACTTAAAAGCCTTCTGCCTTAGCCTCCCAAGTGCTGGGATTAGAGATGTATGACTAGCAACTCTTGATGCTCAACATACCAATCGGTTAACTAGTGGGGCTGCAAAATGGGGACATTGTAATTTCGTGTTTATTCTTACTTATTACCTAGAATATTTCTACAAACAACACTGCCTCTCAATTACTGCTCAATTAACCTAAAGTTTATATATGAAAAGACAAGATAAATGTGAGATTCTAAAATTTTATCCATTTCCTCATAATGAACTAGTCCACCAGCTTTGATTTTTATTGCCTATTTTGCCAATCCGTAATTATTCTTTAGTATCATTATGAACTCATCAATTCAAACTTATTTGGTATGTTTAGAACTATTGCAATTATCACTATTATTGATTCTTATTGTCCCATCTCTGGCAACCAATGGGAAACCCTCCAACTTGCTTCTGAGTAATTTTGGGAATAATTCTAACAATATCTGATAGTTTCCGACTGTCTGTATAAGAGGGTCTACGTTTATAACATTTTCTACTCCAGACGTGGAATTAGGCACTTCTCCAAGGGACTCTGGTTCCTTTTAGTGCTTTAGGCCACAAGCTCATTGCTAGTGATGCTTTTTGCTAATAAATTGAGCATTGCTTCTAGTTCTTTTCAGTAAAAAGAGAAACATGCAGTACTTTAATTACTTATCATACACACTATGGGTTCATTCTGATACTTCCAATTAAATTGAAGAGTATAATTCTTAATTTTTAAGAACACTATGAAGGACAAAGTCTCAGAATAGTAATACAAACAGTATTATCTTTCATACTATTATTGTATAGAAATTGTATGTGTTTGGTTCTTTTTGTTGTTAGGGTATATCCTACTAAAGGTGCAGAAATAAAAATGTTTTAAAGTCACTTGGGATTGGCTCCTCTGTGTGTCACCCATATACTCAGCAGGGAAAAGTCAAAGTTGAGCAATGGTGAGCAGAAGAGGGTAACAAGCTGAATGAGGTACGGTGAGGAGCAGTATGATCACAGCTCTCCGGCAACATAGTAAGAGTCTGACCCAACCATATGGATGTGGGTTGAATGGGACAACATAATGGAGGATGAAGAAGCTTTCTTTTGTTAGACTAAGTAAACTCTACCTTGGAAGCAGAGTTTTGAGATAATTAATTAGCATTGTATCTACTACTTAGCGACTGGAAGGACAGATGATATAGACATCTGCCAGAAGACTACTCAGTTCACCCGGTCCAGTCATTTATTAAGTGGTGCCAGACTCTACCCAAGAATTCAAAGACCCAGGAACAAAGTTCAGAGAGTTCATAGATGCTAGACTCGGACACATGCTCTATAGTATTTTAGGTCCTATATTAGTGGTAAGCACAGCATACTTTCAAGGTGTTTGGAAAGATGCCAACTTGAGAAAAGGATCATTTGGAGAGAGGATGCCCAGCAGGAAGAAAACTGAGAAACACAGAAAGTAGGAATCGGGTGGCAAAACATCCTGAGACAGAAGCTATGGGTCTGGGGACAAAGGAGGAGGCATGGAAAGAGAAAGCATGACTTGCTTTTGGAAAACAACTGCAGGAGGAACTCAAAATGCATCCAAGGGCAGTGAGATTGGCAGCAGGAGCAGACCAAGGTCTTCAGTGTCAAACTGAAGAATCTGATGCAACCCGTAAGGCAAGAAAGAACCAACAGGAGAATGATCCCCTCAACTCCTGGTTGTAGGAAGCTAAGAATGGATTGATCTGGTGAAGCCCAAAAGTAAGCAATGCCATACATACCTGGTGCCATTTCCAAGTGAAAGAAGGTCAAGCCTGAACCAAGGCAGGCCTCTGAACCAAGAGTTCCCAAGATATGCAACATGACAGAATGACTGGACACAGGGGGCAAATTGGAAGCTCTGGGAAGAAAAGAGGGCTTGTCTCTGGAAAATCCACACAGGAAAGAACTCTATACTGGGATGAGATAGAGTCAGGAGCAAACAAGCTGAAGGAAGAATTGGATAAGAATAAACAGAGGTGATGCCTCTTTGGGCTACCTTTTGCCCACTCCTTGCACAGGTAGGAACCCATTCTAGCTGGAACCTTCATGAACACACACAAAATAATTTAAGGATATGGGTAAAATGAGATCTGAGGAGAAATAAAATATTCTCTCAGGCTCAAAATCCTAATGAACCCAGACAGACACAGGCTCTATGTAAAGGTCATCTTCACAAACCCATCTCCTGACTGGCCCCTGACAGTCTCATGGTTGATTATCTCATAGCCTATTTGCATCCTAACTTTATCAGGGTCAGGATTAGGGAGGGCTTACAAGGGATGGATATGAAATCCAAGAGGGAGATTTGTACATGCACAAGAGAGGGCACATCCACAGAGCATGGTTTGTAACAGCAAAACACTGGAAACAAACTTAACTATCGTTCCAAAGAGTGAACCAAACACCTGTGCTTTATTCATACAATGCAATCCTAGCCAGAGCCCTTTCAGTCAGACCTTCGCCCTGTCCACTCTTAATAAGCAAGCTGAGGTAGAATGAATGCAACTGGATGACACGGTTATGAAGTTAGTTTAAAAGAGTACCACAAACTGCTGTGAATATGCATACATCATGTGTGCACACAATGAACTCAATTTCAACACTCAGCAGAGTGGGGTCTGGAGGTCAGGTGGGAACTGGCATGAGGAACAGAACACAGGTCTTCAGTTATGTCCATGACCAGTTCTTCTTTTTAAAAACTTGAATATGGAAAAAAATATGATTTGCTAAAGTTGTCTTTCCTTTTTACATTTGAAATATTTGATATGGTAAAACATATTCTCTGAGAGTCTGACCTAATTTATGGTGCAATTTTCTTCTTGTAATACACGGTGATATAAGTTTATCTGTACCTAATTCCATAGCAAAGCAAAACAAGATTTAAGAATACTTTTTTTTCCTTTTTACCTGAAATATCTGCTTCAGGGAGAAAAGGGCCCTTCTTAAATCTCGTCCACTGGAGTTGTACAGTTTTTCTGAAATAAAGAATATGACAATTAATTTAACTGACCCATTAGTTGGCATAAACAGAAGATAAGAAGGATGAAGAACTTCTATGTTGTACATATTATAATAGGACACACAGTCTACCTCCAGTTGTATAAAGATTGATTTGTACACATGCCTGGGCTGTTGTTACAGATAGCAGAGAGAGGCCCAAGTGAGTTGTGGAGAAGGGTATGTTCCTATTTGCACCCTCAATGCCAGCCTCCTCCTCTCCAGATCTCTGTATCTACCTCTTTAGAGACTGTGTTTCCCAGTTTACAGATATTTCCTCTTGATGGTCAATGCAGCCAAAACAGAAAGCTTCCTTCTACCCTACTCACTAGGCTTACAGCAACCCCATGCTTTCTGCACCTGTATTCAGAATCTTCTGGTGCCCCCTTATCCTTGCCCTGCTGGTCACCTCAAGCACTCTTGTGGGCCCAGGTTCCCCAGACAGCAGGCAGTCTAGACAGATTAAGTGGCTCCCTCCAATCATGTGATGGCACTCTAAGCAGGAAGCCACCCTTACCTCTTCCTAGGCCTGGCCATTCATTCATATTCAAGGATGCCCTGCCTCAGATCAAGGCAGCAGAGGAAGCCTGGCATCAGTATTCTTCCACAGCCCCACTATTTAACTGGTCACACTTCCCATGGACTAACTGAGCAGGGCTTTGCGAAGGAGGAAGTTCCTAATTCCATAGCAGGATGTGAGCTTCACAGGGGACCCATCCTGCAGTGACCACCACACAGGAGAGACAGACAGTTGGCCAGTGGGTGGTGCTACAGTATGCTGAAGATACACTGAGACCATGCAGTGCCCACCTTGTGAGTTGGGACTATTCCCTCCTCCTCTCTTATCATCACAATGCATTTGCGTAGAATTAGTACTGTTTATTCCTTAAATGCTTGACGGAATTCTCCAAAGGCAGCTCCTAATTGGGGGGGCGGGGGTTGGAAGGCATTTAACTATGAAGTCAATTTCTTCATTTCACAAAAGGCTGCTCTGGTTATCTATTTCTTCTTGAAAGAACTTAGATTAAATTATATCTTTCAAGAAAATTGTCCATCTAAATTGTTGCAATTGTATAGACATAAAACTGCTCTTAATATTCTGTCATTCTTTTATTGCTCTATTATAGCAATCTCCTTCTTACCATTGATAGATAATTTGTCGTGTTCTCCCCTTTTTACTTAATTTGGCTAGCGGTCTATCAATGGTATTAATTGTATTAGTAAAAATCATTTATTGATTTCATTATTTTTCTATCACTTTTCTGATTTGTATTTTATTATTTTCCTTCTGTTTGTTTTGGATTTCATTTGTTCTTCTTTTTCTAGTTCTTAAAGTAGACACTTAACTGATTGATTTCGGACCTTTCATCTTTGTGAACATAATTAATGCTTTAAATTTATCTTAATGCACTGTTTCAGTTGCTTGCTGCAAATTCTGATATACTGTGTGTTTGTGTTTTCATTCAAAATTTATTAATGTGGATATTTTGTTAAATTCAAATTGGAATAAGTTAGCCCTGTGGTTTTTGACAAATGGTTTATCAGAAATATATTTTTTAATTTCTAAATATTTGAGATTTTTTAGATATATTTTGTTACCAATTTCTAACTTAATTTCTTTATGATCAGAGCATAAGCTTTATATTAGTTCTTTTACATCTTTTAGATGTATTAAGGCCTATTTTATGACCTAGAATGTGACTTATCTTGAGGAATATCTCATGTACATTAAAAAAGAGCACGTATTATGCCATTATTGCTGAACTGTTTTATAATTATTCACTAGGTCAAGTTGAGTGATAGGTGAACAGGTCTTGTATATTCTTACTAATTTTCCATTTATTTGTTGGATAGATTAATATAAAAGGAGTGAAGTCTCCAACTGAATTTCTCCTTTCAGTTTTACAATTTTGTGTGCTAGGTGCTTTGAAGTTCTGTTGTTAAGTACACTCACATTAGGGATTGCTATCACTTCCAGCTACACTGAATTTTTTTCTTTGCATCATGTCTCTTTTCAGCCCTGGCAGTATTCCATGTTTCAAAGTCTATTTATTAATATGATCACTTTAAAATGGTGCTTGCATGGTATATCCTTTCCCATTCTTTCATTTTTAACCTATCTATGTAGAGCTCTTCACAAGTACAATTGCATTGTGTTCTTTATATAACTGACAATCTCTGCCCTTTAACTAGTATACATCCCTCCATTAGTGTGCATTTTTAGCCTCTAGGACATCACAACTGACTCTCCAATGGCACAAGAACAGAGGACATCAGGAAGGATCTAACGCTGCCTCTCTGCAATAAGAAACACCCTTCTATAAATGCCAAAGACTCTGTGAGGGTCTCTAAAAGCCTCCTTTCTCCTTATTAACAAGTGTGATTTAATTAAAGCAAACTACAGTTTCTATTCAAGAATAAACACTTTCCAGTCCAACTGTCTTTAACTTTAAAAAATATTTACAATTGTTTAAGAAGTTTCTAATTCAAACAAAGCTGAATAATAAAATAGTACTGTTCCCAAATCATTCTTTTATGCAGAATTCTCACTTCAGACTTAAGAGTCATTTACAAATTTTAATGTGATTTTGAAAACTATCGAAGCTTAAAAGAACAGTTCAGCTATATGTTACAAATTTTGGATGAAATGTCTGACATATTTTGCTTTTTAATTCCATAAAGCATTAGGTGAGCTCTAAATCTGAGATCCAACTATGGGGCATCTATAAGTTGTAGCCTTTTTTTGTAATATACAAATGACTGGCAGTATTTTTTTTGTTTTTACATAGACAAGGATATCCTCTTCTAAAGTACCCCAAACAAGTAATTTTCTTATGAGTCATTACTTTAACAAATATCATGTCATGTTCCCTATATCACATGAGAACAATGCTGGAGTCATCTCCATTATGGGTGAAATAAAAAATAACCAAACATTCATTTCAAGGAACATTACTCTGGAGCACTAATCTTTGGAAAGACAATTCAGTAAGATATTCCTTCTCTACAAAGATCCAATACTATGGTATAAAATCATACTACTTAAAATATTTTTTTTCTATTTCTCAGATATATTGGTACTACAAAGCCTCTATATCCAACCTGACTTGTTCTGTTGATTCTTAACATACACTTTAGGGACACCAGTCTACCTAAAGGCTTAGGAAGAACTAGGAACCAGCAATGTTTGCAAATGACACACAACTTTACCTTTCTAAGAAGGACAAATCCTGCTAGTGGAAGAGGATGGGGCAGGAATTTCACCATATCAACAACCCGCCCAAACCGTAGAGTGCTGCGTCCTTTGACATGACTCAAGAGAGACCTACAGCCTAAAGGAGAAGCACTCCTTTCCAAAGCCCAGGACCTGGCTTTCTTAGTTCATTACTAATACCATCATAGGAAATAGGATCTGGAACTTTGCCTGCTGTGTGACATACTGAGCTCATGAAAAACAGGCATTCCATTTGAGTCACATTTAGGTTTCAAAACAGAAACTCACACATAACCAAAGCTGTTCAGGCTTTCCCCTTTAACTTATTCTTAAGTGTGAAGGGCTAACCTAGGAACAGTTCCTAATCTATCAGGTTCCCAAACACATGCTTGACATCAATCTTAGGTATGTTTCCTGTTGAACTTCAATCACTCCTTCTTTCAGAGCAGCCTATCTATGCAGATTCAAGAATGACTCTCAGTCTCGGGTTACACGGATGTGTACAAGCCTTCCTTGACACACGAACACCAGTAGTTTTCCACTCCCTAATTCTGCCATATAGTTCTGTTTTCTACAGACTGTCCTCTGTGACAGTCCTACATGCATGTCTGTGTGGTTGCATGGGCAGAGATGCATTTTTACATAGGGCTGTGGCTTATGAACAGTGGAGCTAAGCTTGCAGGTCTTTTTGCCTCCCTACCAACTACACCGATGCACTACACAGATTGTCCTAGCAGCCTCTAAATGCCAAATTACAAATGTTTCCACTGCCTGAAAATCAGGTAATGCCAAAGAAAGGAGACGCCATGTGTGGAGCAGAAGATGGAATGGGATTGAGCGCCCACAAAAGGACAGTGGCAAGGCTTCCCTTAAATGCAAACTTCTAACTTTCCCCTGAACCCACAAAACTTCCCTTTCTCTACCTCAATTATAATCGCGTGACAATGAAGTTGGCCAAGTCCCTACCAGGGGAGAGAGCTCAAAGTCAGAGTATCAAGGACAAAAGATGCCTAAAAATTCAAGAATGGCAGGTATGTCACTTTCAGGTGAATGTCAAGAAAGCTTGGCAGTAAAACTCAAAACAGAAATATAGAGCAAAGGTCAGGCTGAAGTCCTAAAGGGCTGCCATTACCCTGAATCATGGGGTATGCTCAGACGGGGGGTTCAAAGAGGAACCCAGCAGCACATGAGAGCTAAGTCTGCAGAGAGTTCTGGAAGAACCAGGGCATTTTCCAGGATATGGAGAGAAGCTGGGGAAGACAGGGACCAAGGAACACATGCATTCTTCCAAATTAAACCTGCCTGGGTACAAGCATGTGAGTAGCATTAGCCTGTGAGTAAAGGCCAATTAGCAGCCACCTTTGGTGGAGACCATGATGTGTAACTGAAATCTTACTTGTTAAAGTCTTTGTAACTGCTCCCTCATCCTTCCTCCATGTGTCTTGCCTTTTAAAAATGAGCTATGTCCCTTTCATAGATGCAACTGGCTTACTATACTCTAAACCGGCTTATTACAAGAAACAGAGGGCAAAATACTAATAGCCCTTACGGGCTGTTCCTACTTCGTCATTTGGAAATTCCCTATGTGGCACACAAATACCAATGCTGAAAAGCCAAAGGAGTCCGATGACTCCTACTCAGCCAAGAGTGCAATGAAGAGAATTCAATGTATGGGGAAAGAAAGGCCACAACATTAATTAGAAGAAGCAAGTGAGAAGATTAGAACTGACTTATATCAGTGAAAGAATATGGAAACCAAAATCACCTTTGAGAAAGAAACGGGAGAGTATAAAATACTTCTAGATTAACAAGCTTTCATATCCCTAAACCATAGTAATCTGAGCACACCCTCTCTCAGCACAAGTCCAACACAGGAACAAAGTGCTCCAGGGGAAATCTGGACCAAAATCTTGGAGTCTCTCCTCTGCTCAGGGGAGACAACGGCTTTCCTTCTGCCCTTAGACTGCTATAAAATTCACCATTGTTTGAGAGATGCTCTATAGGCAAAGATGCCTGTGCACACATGTAGAACTCTGTCTGCATGAGCTACAGAGAATATAACCATCACAATATTTTGTGAGCAGCCATAAGAAATGAGGTCCTCATCCTCCAGTCATTGCTCATCAGACACAGGCAGAGACAAATGGTTGAAAATCAATCCCATGAAACATGAAAGGAACCAAAACCAGTGACCAGGCTTGGGTGACCTTTTGAGACAGAAATCACTTAGCACAAGTTCCTACAGGCGCTGAGTCTAAAGGATTCCACCCTCAACCTTCTCAATTCAAATGTGCCACCTCATTCACAGATGCCAGGAAGTTTGCACAGCCGATTTTCAACCTGCAACCACTGCTCCATTAGTACATACTAGCATTTTAAAGAAAAGAGTGGTATAGAGGAAATTGTATTTTTCAGTAAAATTACTTGGTTTGCCTTTGGAAATCATTTTTTTCCAGCACTTTTTAAACTTTCTGGAGTCATACATTCATTTAAACATCACATACCTGTTTTAAAAAAAAACACGTACTCAGATGAACAAATAATATAATTTCAGAGGGGATGGGTACTGGAAACTTCCTATGGGCTTTCAGGAGACCGCAGGTGAGAACCCTTGATCAAACCCAAGAGCTTCATTTCACACATGAAGAAGCTTTATTCTCCACATGAAGAAACACAAGTGCTGGGCCAAGGCCTGAGATCGGAGGCTGGAAGAAATGGGGACGCATAAGCGACCATCACTACTACATAGAAAGAGCTGTATACTTTGTACAATAAAAATAAGATAAGCACTGAATCCTACCCGAATCCTAACCAAGGCATTTATGTCACTGTGTCAAATTCAGAGAGAAAACACAGATGTACAAAAGCAAGCGCCTTGAGAAGTAGGACTTCTTCCTTCTGCCTTAGGTGATGACATTGACTAATGGATGCAGGTGCCCTCCAAACAGCTGAGCAGCAGCCCATCAATATGGGGTGAAGACACTAAAAGGAGCAATGCCAAGGTCATGGGACTTCATAGAATGGACAACTGCTAAAGGAGATGTCATTTAAATCCAAATTCTTTTGGATTACAGTCACATTTTTAAATACTCATTAGTAACATAATCCTTAAAATAATCCTTTTTTATGGAGGGGAGGGTTCAGCGGTAAAGTACTTGTCTAGCATGTACGAAGCCCTGAGTTTGATCCCTAGCACAGGAAAAAATATATATAACTAAAATTTTAAAATATCCCTTATTGATGATCTACTGAGTAGATACTATATGGAGTGCTAGGGTCACAACTGTTCAGGAAAAGCATCTCAGCCATCAGCTGAGCCAATGGTCTAGTGACAGAGGCAGATATGACACCAGATCATAGCACTATCATCTGAGGAAGGGATGGTGACACTCAGAGGCTCCAGAGGAAAGAGTATCCAAGCCTGCGAACCTGAGGCTGGGAAGTTGTGATGACATGACCCTGTACAAAATTCACCATGGTGAGTGACAAGGGAAACCAAAGAAGAAAGAACAGCAGGAATACAGCCAACCATGAAAACAAAGCTCTGTGTTCACAGAGGACAACCACCTCGGTTTGACTAGTATGAAGTGTGCAGAGGTGAGATCACCCAGACCCGGGGAGAGACATGGGGACACAGGAAAACCTCACGGGGCCATGCTGTGGGATTTCAACTTCCTGACTCATAGACAGTCATGGAGGGCTCTGGAGAGAACAGCAACAGGAAAAGACTCTAATGAGGCAGAGTTTTATGTAGTTAATTTTATGTAGTTCACTGTCAGCATGGCTGGCTGAGACATGTGAATTGGAAGAGGGAGAGAATAGAAACAAAAAACCAGTGAAAAGGTCTTTGGAACTGGACACTGGAGGAATGCAGGGACTCTCTTCCAACTCAGGTGAATGCTCTCACTTTGCAGCCTTCATGTGATGTCCTGTAACAGGGTTTCACTGTCTCCTCCCTCTCTCCTCTGCAGGCCAGGTGAGGAACTCTCAAAGCCATTCTCCCCACACTCCAAGCTTTGGATTCCTACTGTTCTGTGAATTCCTACTATTCATTTGGTACCCAGGGATGGAATAAGTGTGAATGATGCAGTTTTCCCTTTTTGACTCTACAAATTAGGCACTATTTACTTTTCATGTAGTCAATGCCTTTCGAAATATTCCTAACCTTTAAAGATTCCTTTGAAATTCTACTCTCTAAAACAAACCGTGATGTCCTTGATGTCAGAGCCCATGAATAATTTACCCTATAACCCAGAACCTAAATCCCTGGAAAATAAATAAGTAAATGACTAAATTGGCAATGAGGGCTCAAAAGAACACATGAGGATTACATAGTATTCAGATTCCTAATGCCCCATCACCTGACCTGATCCTAGCTTTACAGGTTAGTCAAACCTAAAAATAGTCTTATGTCTTGCCTTCTATGAACGGGCCCAGCCTCCTCCTAACAACAGCTCCACTCTGCCCCATCACTTTAGTCACATGACCAAAGAAGGCAACATGACGAATTGTGTCATAGTCATAATTACCAAGCTTCAAAGCATCCAAGTTACCACTCACTATGCAAATGGATAAACAAGCTGCAGAACATCCATACAATAGAGTATTTATTTGATACCAGAAAGAAATGAGCTATTTTTGAGTAGCCACAAAAAGGTATGAAGGAAACTTAAATGTGCATTGCTAAATGAAAAACACCAATCTGAAAAAGGGTATACACCAGCCAGTTATACAGCCAGTGATATGACACTCTGCAGTGACAAAACTATAGAAAGAGTAAAAAGATGAGTGATTGTCTAGGGATTAGGGAAGGGAGGAAGGGATGAATAGATAAAGTATCAGATTTTTGTGCACAGAAACTATTGCTCTATATAATACTGCAATATTGGGTACACAGACTATCAAACACATAGAAAGGCAAGTTAGGGAACATCACGACCCCTGATTTGAAATTATACATAAAGCTATTGTGATAAAACCAGCATGGTACTGGCAAAAAGAATAAAATAAAATAAAAACAGACCTGAGGATCAGTGGAACAGATGAAAAGATGCAGACATCACTCCAAACATACTTTGTTACCATATCTTTGACAAAGGGGCCAAACATATTCACTGAAAGAAAGAGCCTTTTTAATAAATGGTGCCGGAAAAACTAGTTTTCCACATGTCAAAGACTAAAATTAGACCCATGTCTATCACCATGCACTAAAGTCAAAATGGATCGAAGATCTAAATATTAAAATAGAAACACTAAGTCTACTAGAAAATAGGTAAAAAATCTTGAAGACACAGGTGTAGGCAAAGAATTTATGAACAAAACCCAGATCACACAGGAAATACTACAAAGAGTCAACAACTGGGATCTCTTATTAAAATGCTTTTGCACAACAAAAGAAATCACCAACAGAGTAAAAAGACAACCCACAGGGTAGGAAAAAAATTTTAGCCCGTTGTCTCTGAGGCAGAGGACTAATATCTAGAATATATGAAGAACTGAAAAAACAATCAGATCCCTCCAAATTTAAAGACCCAATTCAAAAATGTGCATATGAGGTGAATATGCATTTCTCAGATGAAGAAATACAGACAGCAAATATATGAAAAAATGTTCAATATCATTGCTTATTCAAGAGATACAAATTAAAAGTGAACCCTAATATAAACTATGGACCTTAGTTAATTGTATGAATATTGGTTAGTTAATTGTGACAAATACATTACACTCATGTAGACATTAATAACAGGGAAACAGGAATGAAAGAGGGCATATAGAAACTCTGTACTCTACATTGAATTTTTTTCTAGAAAGCAAAAGTTGTCTCCCCCCCAACAAATTAAATCTGTCAAAAAATTATATCCAAAAATAAGCCCACAGGAAATGAGAGGTCATGATCCTGGGGTTTATGGAGGGCAAGACTGTTCATAACCCCTTCTACACATAGGTGCCTTCAAGTGTGGGACACAGTATTCCTTAAATTGTTCCTCATCTTTCTATACCAGAGCTGACTTGAATCCACACTGGTTTCCCTCCAGGCCCTGAACATGTCTGGCTGGAGTCAGGACTTGGGATATACGACCGGTGGGCAGATGGATGTGTACAAGGCCAGGGTTCTGTTGGCCTGGGATCCCTGAGAGAGGGTCCACGGATGATTTTCATCTGCCTGGGCCTATTCTGAGTTCCCAAAGGGAAGGGCACAAGCAACATTGAAGACTCTGGGCATTCCACGATGCTTCTTCTTAGCTCTCAATAGGTAATTCTGACTTTCTATCTTTCCTTCCTTCAGACAATCACTGGCCACTTTCTATGGGACACGTGCTGTGCCAAACAGGAGAGTAAAAAGACAGGGCACAATTCAAGTTTAGTGAAAAAGATGATCAACAAAGAGAACAGCCTGGTAGTGTAGGTGCTAGACCCCAGGAGGTGCCAGATGCAGGGATCTCCTTCCTGGGGTCAATGACTCTTGACAGGGAAAATATTCACCCTCCCTGCTCTAGTCACTTTGAGAAAAAAGAGGTGGATGTCTAGTCCTTGGAGAGAAGATAAGGATCATTAGCTGGGGTCAAAAGGGAACAATTTGGCATCAATCATGTCAGTGAACAGAGAGGGCAAAACTTGAGAGTCCACCTGCCCCACCCCATGGGGCCATGGCTGTCCCTTTAAGAGTCCTTCAAAGGGGAAATGGCCATTCAGCCATTCATGCAAGGCAAGTATCATGTAGTGCAAACAAAACAGAACCTGAGAAAGAACTGGACTGTTAAAACAATGGTCTTTAGAAGTGTTTGTTCACTAGCCAATGATGCAGGAAAGAAGCACAGTAAAAGAACATATTGTTGCATTTTATAATTAAAAGCAGCAAACATTTTTTCTCTGGATTGTTATACTTGCTAAGTCCCAACAATCTTTTATAAATTAATTTTATTGGTACATTTTAGACATACATGATGGTAACATTTGTCATATGGAATTTGTATCTGAATATGATATATCTTGATTCTTCTCTTTTTCTCCTCCTCTCCCCTCCCTTCAACCCCCTCCCCTCCTTATTTAAAAAAGTTTCCTTTCTATTTTCCCTTCTATTCTTTTTTTTCTTTTCCCTTCCTTCTTCCCCCTTTCCCTAGTTCTCTTTCATATTTGAACATTTTCTAACTATTTCATAATATCTATTATACATTTTGGTGCTTATTAATGCTTTCCATTTCTCACACCAGAGAAAACATGTGATATTTACACATGTATGTCTGATTTATTTCACTTAGGAGTATAGTCTCAAAGTGCACCCATTTACCTAGAACTGTCTTAAGTTTATCTTTCCTTATGGCAGAATAGTACTCCACTGTTTTAAAAAAACACCTCTTTACCCATTCATTGGTTAATGGGCATTTGGGCTGTTTCCAAGATTTAGTTATTACAAAGGATGCTCTAAAACATGGGTGTGCAAGGGCTAGGGATATAGCTCAGTGGCACAGTGCCTGCCTGGCAAGTGCAAGGTCCTAAGTTTGATTTCTGGTACCAAAAAAAAAAAAAAATGGGTGCGCCTATATCACTGTGGTATGATGCCTTTAATTCTTTTGGGAAGGTACCAAAAAGGGGAAGAGCTCGGTCAAATGGAACCTCTAGTTTTAGTTTTTTGAGAAATCACCACTCTGATTTCCACAGTGGTTGCACCAGGCTACACTCCCACCAACAGTGGAAAAGGGTTCTTTTTTCCCCACAACCCTGTCAGCATTTGTTATTGGTTGATATCTTGATAACAGTCATCTCTTGAACAGTCAGTGATGTTGAACATTTATCTATATATTTATCTGCTGTTCCTATTTCTTTATCTGAGAAGTGTCTATTCATTTCAGATGCCCATTTTTGGATTGGGTCTTTAAATCTGAGGGGGTCTGATCTATTTTTTAGTTCTTTATATAGGCTAGATATTAGTCCTTTATTGGAGAAACAGCTGGTAACATTTTTTTTTCCACACTGTGGGTTGTCTCTTCACTCTGTTGCTGGTTTCCTTCGCTGTACAAAAGCTTTTTTTTTTTTTACATTTTTTTTAAAGATAGTAAAATCCAACAAAACATAACAGAACAAAGTCAATCAAAACAAAGCAGTAGAACTGGTACAGGTCTTCAAAGAAAGATACTATGAAAACAATAGCTATTATAGTATATCTTGTTATTTTCAGAATAGTTGACCATTCCATCAGGTATAGTAAAATCAAATCAAAACCAAAACAGAATAAAACCAATCAAAACAGAATATGAAATAAAGCAAAAAAAATTAATCAGAATAAAGCAAAACAATGAGAGCAATATTGGACCTCAAAGACAAGACAGAAGGGAATCCCACATATTTGCTACATTGCATACTGTCATCCTCCCAAGAGATGCTCAGACTGCCAGCCCCAGGTCTGCAAAATCAACCAAACAATACAAGCATTTAGTTGCTTTATGTGTCTTAGTTGCTATCAACCTAGCTGGTCCTACGAACCAACAGGTTGCTTACGGGGGCCGGGGGCCGGGGGGGTGGATCTTGGTTCTCAGCCCACGTGCCAGTAGGCACAGATCTTTCTCTTCCTGGAGTCCACACCACTCGTGCCACTCACCAGGAAGACTGGCTGGTTGTCTTCTGGTTGGATCCTCCCTGACCCAACATGGCAGGTTCTCGGGAGGCACGAATCTTTCTCTTCCTGGCGGGCCGCTCACGCCACTCACCAGGAAGGATGGCTAGTTGTCTTCTGGTTGGATCCTCCCTGACCCAACCCAGAAACTTTTTAATATGATGAGATTCCAGCTGCTGATTCTTTGTGATATTTCCTATGCAACTGGGGTTTTGTTTATAGCCTTTGAATACACCTATGTCTTCAAGAGTTCTACCTATTCTACCTTCCTGAAGATTCAGTGTTTCTAACATTTAGATCTTTGATCCATTTTGATTTTAGTTTAGTGGATGGTGAAAGGTATGGGTCTAGTTTTAGTCTTTGGTATTTGGAAAGCCTGTTTTTCCAGTACCATTTATTAAAGAGGGTTTCTTCCAATGATGATGTTTGGCCCCTTTATCAAAGATAAGGTGGTTGAGTGTGTTTGGAATTGTTCCTGCATCTTCTAGTCTGTTCCATTGATCTTTGGGTCTGGGTTTGGTTTGGTGTTTTTTTTTTGTTTTGTTTTGTTTTTTTGCCAATACCATGTTGCTTTTAATCACAGTAGCTCTGTAGCATAATTTCAAGTCAGGATGGAGATGTCCCTGCCTTGCCTTTTTGCCAGAATAAAATTAGCAAACCTTAAGCAGTGGTTTTTATGCTACAATAAATTTATACCAACCTGAAGATTTAGATAACTGAAAGAGCATGCTGCACACACCCCCTCCCTGACCTCTGGACACCACCTTTCTGTATTTATTTCCAGGCTGTGAGTCACGGGCCCAGCAGGGCTGAGCCAGCATGCTGTGCCAGGTTGTGACAAACTGCTGCAGCGAGAAGACAACATCTCTCCCTCCCTGTGCTCCTAGCTTGGTGAATCCAACACACCTGAGAACTAGGAGATACTGTTTATGCAGCTTCATATCACAGATAGACTTTAATTATAGAGGAGAGGAAGAGACAGCCTGCAATTCGAAGCTTCCATGAAATCAGTATTTCTGAACCTAATATTGAGTCATTTGTTCATGGTCATCTCCCACTGAGCAAGAGAGTTTCAGAGGACCTTCTGGTTCACTCAGGAAGGGTGTTTTAGTTTCAAGCAGGTAAAGTGACAGCTGTCATCCCAGTTAGAGCAATGGCAGTGTGCAGTAGGAGGATAACAGGTTCAGGAGCCCAGGGTCTCGTTACAGTTCAGTGTGCTTTTAGAGAAGACCCTTAATATCTCTAGGCCTCCTGTTTTTCATTTCCAAAAGAAAGGGCTGGCAAATTAAACTATAAATAACAAGAACGACAAAAACAAAACAAAACAAAACACGACTAGTTATGGTGGGTATGGTGGCACACACCTATAATCCTAGCACTTGGGAGGCTGAAGCAGGAGGATCATGAGTTTAAGACCAGCCTGGACTACACAGTGAATTGAGGCCAAGCTATGTTATATAAAAAACTCTCTCAAGAAACAAAAATAAAAGCAAAACAAACAAAAGACTGATGGTTACAGGTTATTGAGAATGTGAAGCAAGTGAAGCCCCATCTCCTGCTAGAGGGATACGAGATGGTATAACCACTCTAAAAAGCAGTTTGTTTCTTATAAACAGGAAGAGATGCCTACCCCAGAACTCAGAAATTCCATATCTAGGGCTTTCTATAAGGAAAATGAAAGCTGACAGACATAAGAACATCTTAGCAAACTCCATAGTTGCCTTTATTCATAATGGGAAAGTACTCCTAGAATCAACCCAAACATCCATCAGTTGGTGAAAAGGTAAACAATCTGGTATATTCAAACAAGGGAGCATTACTCAACATATTAACATACTATAGGCACATGCAATAACATGGATGAATTTAAACAACATGCTAAGTGAAAGAAGCCAGACACAAAAAACTACAGACTCCATCATTCCATTTATATGAAGTTTTAGAAAAGACAAATCTGATCTCTGAGGACAGAAAACAGATCAATCTTGCCTAGATCAGAGGCCAGGGGGGGATTATGGGGAAGATGCATGAAGGAATTTGGGGAAAATGTTTTTTGTCTCGCTTGTGACAATGCATTCAGCCATCAAAAGTCAAACAGTACATTTAAGATGTGTATATCTTATTGCGTTAAAATTCTTCAATAAAGTTGACTAAGAAAGGGAAGGTTAATCCCAGAGACTATAATTCACTTTGAGTTCTAACTCTTAACAGATTCATTTACCTTAAGTAACTGTTTCTGTTCTAGATAATACCAGGCATAGTAAGATGTTATGAAAACTTACAAAGAAATCTCTTTAAAACATCCCATGGATATAAAGCAACATACAAATGACTACTGATGATGAAAGCACTCAGAAGTACAGACACCATGAGCTGGTGCCCCAGAGGCTGAATGACACCCATAGATCCACAGACATGGGGAAGACAGTGCCATCCAGGAGACACCAGTACTGCAGTGATAACAGTCAGTTACAGGGAAAGGAAAGTTCTGCTAGCTCACTGCAAGGTGCTGGTTACACAATGATGAACACATCATGGTGGTGGTGAGGAACTTAGCATTTAACAAGAGACCCCCACACAGATATGAGCAGTTGAACATAGGCAGTGATGATGCAGAGAACAACCTCAGTCAGCTGGGGAAGAGGAGTCAGGGAGGCTTCTGGGAGCAGATGACCCCAGGTAAATGCTAGGGAAATGAGTAGTTGCTTAGGTGACTGGAGGCAGGTGCAGCTTTACAGATTAGGTGAATGAACACAGCACACACCAAGGAGGGAGAATGTGTGAGGACGGTGGGGAGCTGCTGCAGCCCTGTGAGCGGGGGGAGCTGCTCCTGTTCTCTGGATTAGCCACAGTCTGAGCCTAGGAGAGTTATCAGTCATGCTCATTGTAAGTGCACTAAGTGGCATTTTCTGATATTTATTCAACTACCCAATGCTGCTATGCTAGGTTTCAGGTTCACCAAATGTGCCTGATGTCTGTCCACAGAGATGCCAATTGACACTGCCCCCAGCTACTTTTAGACTCTGACCTTCTCTCCCCTCCAGGCTCTGTGTCCCAGGAAACTAGCCCCACACTGGGGTTTCCTTGTTTCATCCATGTGAAGCCAAAGGGGAAGCCACTATGCAGCCCCTAGATTTTCAAGAAATTGTGGAGAACAAGGGCTGAGAACAGCTCAGAGATCACCCATAGGCTCTGTACCATGATTGGCTCCCCCACTCTTTCTCAGCGGTTTCATTATCAGTTCATACTGGAGTCAGAGCCAATTGAGTCTTTGGAAGAAAGAGTAATGACCGCAATCTAGAGACAGGAGAAGACCACAAGGACCTGCTACTCTACCACCACAACCTAGTCCCCAAATCACTGTGACTGGCATAGGTTGATCACCAATTGCATTATTTCAGCCTGGAAAGTGAGTCCATTCCTGACTGGAACATGATGAAAGCCAAGGTAACATGAGTGTGAATGATGGATTTAAAGTACATTTTCAAGAGATGAAGTTCTCATTGGCCTGTGTTGATCTGGCACCCAAATGCCCAAAGGTCCAACAGCACCCTGCATTTCTTTCAAGGACAGAAGGATCATGGAAGAAGAAATACAAGCAAATAATAATCAAGTACAACATCGCCCTCTCCATATCCCCCATATGAACCAATGTCTTGGTTCGCAGAACTGGAAGGATGGGCGGCGCTTGCCGCTACAGACCAGGAACAGGAGCTGCAGGGATGGTGCCCTTTGCTGCCCCCTCCCCTAGTTCCCTCCTCTCTCTCTCCCCTTCCTCCACACAGACCAGAGCCACAAACATGGAAAATGTCCTCAGTAATCTTTGTGGTCTGCCAGCAGGGCCCCAGTCTTCACCACACCCCCTGGGGGGACTAAAGTGTTTTCTTGTGTCTCCACATGGCCCCAGAGAGAGACATGGATACCCATCATTACACCACACTTACAGGCTCCCTCAAACACCCACTGCAGATAAAGGTGCCCTCAGGACAAAACCAGGCACCCAAATCATTGCTCTGCTTTGCAAGAGAGCAGAGTTTTGTTTTTCCTAGCCTGAAAACTATGAGAAGATCTGTGTTTTATATTCTCACTGAGACCTAAGATGAGTAGATTTTGAGCCTCCTTTTACCAGTTAATACCTGCAGCTAGAGGATGCTTCAGCAGAGTCAGCAATAAGTCAAGGAAACACTTTTAGGATCTCCATGAATAAAGTAAGAATTGAAACAGCAAATTCTCCCTCCCCAGATAGACATGTGGCATGTGCAGGACATAAGAGGCACATCCTGTCCACAGTTTCCAAGCAGATCATCCAAAGTTCAGGCTACACATTAAAGGAACTGGGCAAGTGAACAGAAAAAGGTTTCAAGAAATCAGCGAGAAAAGTGAGGTGATGAGAAGTGCAGATTGCATCCATGAAGGAGCCCTTGCTGTTAAGTCTGGTCCACAGCTGGTATTATCACATGTGACAATAGTTTACATGTGTGTTTCCTTCAATCTTCTCACACTTGAATGTGCACAGGAGTGCCCAAGGGAGCTTGTCAAGTGCAAATTTGGATTGGGTAGATCTGGTGCAGGGTACAAGATTCTGTATTTCTACTGAACTCACAGGTGGCATTCCCATGGCTGGTGGGTGTCTGAGGATGACACTCAGAGAACCACCAGCCTCGGGGCACCTGGTTAACACACCTGCAGTACTTTGGAAGAGGCTTGTCCACTGTTGTGGCCGATTAGAATGACAGGAAGTCCACACCAGTGTGGCTAGCACAAGTTCTTCTAATCCTGTTCATACCTTCTTCAAAAGGTTCATTTTCTAGTATCAGAGATGAGAAAATATGTATTCAACAGTGACATGTATGGTTTCACGATATGTCACTGGGAAATAATTTGACTCACATGTGTAAACATCGTATGCATGTTACTAGCATCCACTATGACTTCTCTTTACCCGAGAATAAAACACAAAGAGCTAATGGAGAATGAGCTCCTCAGATAGCCCATCACACTCAATGAATAGACTGATCCACAGCAAAACACAAAATATGATGGGCCAGAAAGAATAAAGGGCAGATTCAATCTAATACCCCTTCTTTTATCCTCCTTAGGTCAAAAGCATTGGGTGCCTGGGTTTCCTGAAGCACTTGGCTAAGCCAACTGTGCCTGGGAGTTTTGTCATCCACCACACTTTTCATCAGCCCTATTGCCCTACTGACTCTTCCTGGATTCAAGTTATACCATAAACCCTGGGTTGCTTTCAGATTATGCTACAACTCAGAATTTCTGGAGAGACTGGAATTTGAACACCTGATGTCAGACCATGTGGCAAAATCCAGTATCCTTCTAACAAGACACAGTCCTCCTGGTTGCTCTGGAGGCAGGATGGGAAGCCTCGAGGCTGCACTGG
Source organism: Dasyprocta punctata (assembly GCA_004363535.1). NCBI lineage: Eukaryota > Metazoa > Chordata > Mammalia > Rodentia > Dasyproctidae > Dasyprocta > Dasyprocta punctata. The sequence continues at coordinate 58,940 of RJWM01009209.1, forward strand.
AAGTGAGGTTCCATCCTTCTTCCTGGTTTGATTTGAGGGCATAAGTGGGTCCAGTTGGTTCAGAGAAGATTCCATCAGGGCCCTTGGCTATCATTTTCCTCATAGGTGAGTCACACAATGTAAACCTGGTAGGTATTCCACAACATCCTGTATGACTTAAGTGCTGATCTTGGAATAGAGTCAATTCCATTGAAGCCAACAACCATTTATTGGGTTCCCTGAGATGTGAAAGATAAAGAAACAGGTCTGCTCTCAGAGTGTTAGCAAACAACTGTGAAAGCAATCACATGGAGTACAAAGCAAGACAAACTGAAAGGCTAGGTGACTCTGCTTTAACCACCATAGCAGGGGGATCACAAGGTCTATATCAGATGATCAGGACAGAACCTTCTCACCTCTCAACCCCAGACCTTCAAGGGTAATCCAGTGAGGAATCTCATGGCCAACTCTTTCTTGCCACTACCCACTGTATCCCTGCTCTAAGTCATCGCCTCTCATTCAGGTCCTGGTCTCCTCCCTGGTCACCTTGCTTCTCATCACTATAATGGCTCGTGGGCTCAAATCTTCAGTCCCCTGTCAAAACACTTCCTGTTCTGGCTATTCTATTTAAAACCTTGAACATGCACTCAAATACACAATCTCTTCCCTGAATCACTTGTCTGATTTCCTTCTCATAATATTTTTCAGTCGCATACTACTTATTTTACTATTACCCTTGTTTACTATCTGATTTACCCCACTGAAATGTGAACTCCATGAGAGCAGGGGCTTTTGTCTGCTTTATGCATGGCTATATCTCCAGGACCTTAAATAGTGACTGACATATAATAGAGGTACAAATTAACTTTTGTGGAATAAAGGAAAGAATCAGACTCCTCCCCTCCTTCCCGCTTCCTCTTATCTTATGAACAGGGAGCTTGAACCCCATTTCCCCATCCCCTTTTTTGTTTATAATTTCTGAGAGCTAAGAACAACTTTCAGGATCTTTATGACAGATAAAGTGCCAGAAACATCCACCTTCTGCCTAATTCCTTAAAACTCCAATCTACATCCTGGCACAAAACAGAAGCAAGCTCCTTTTGTGTCATCTTTGGAATTAAGGAAACATGAATTAATTTGTTGTCACTTTCAATTAGTTTAACGCAGGTTCACAATCAGACTGCCTCTGATTCGGCAGTTAAGGAACTTTTATTTACTGAGTAAGAGGCAAAGAAATGCCTTTTAAAACATCAGGCATCAGATTAAAATACCTTTATCTTTGGTGGTGTGTATAAAAATTGTGCTTAACCTATTTGCCACACTTACTTTCATGTTTAATTGACTAGGGAGGTGATCATAGAAGTCAAAATTTTATCATTTGCCCCTGATGCTAATTTAGTGCTGAGACATTATTGCAAAATATCAAGAGCTTAAAAAAAAAAAAAAAGTGTGCTTGGTATCTGTCCATGGTACCAGTGGAACCACAATGCCCCATTTCCAGAGACCTGTGAAAAAGCTCTTTGTTGCACACAATGGGTGGGGAGAGGATGGGAAAAGGAAGTGTGGGGAATGCTGCCCTGCAAAAAAAAAAAAAAAAAAAATGCAGAGCTCTCTGCCTTTTCAGCCTCTTGAGCACACCTTACAGAAATTCCCCAATCTCATCAGAAGGACCACATGTTAATACGCCCTTTCTTTCTATTGTCTTCCCCTAAACCCCGCAGTCCTAGGGAGAGGTTTTGGCTCATTTGAAGAGCTTGGTCCAAAAGGAGCCCTTTCAAGAGTAGATTATAGCTGACTGCAGAAATTCCTGAGGCAGTTTATTGAAAAAAGAGATGCAAGGAACACACAGAGAAAGCAACAATGACTTTCCACCACTCCCCTTCTTCCTTGGGTCCTGCTGCTTTTTTCCTTCAGTGAAAGAAAAATGCTGAGGAAAATTAAGGTTCATTTTCAACACCAGCTAGAGAATCCTTCAGAAGTTTTTTTAAAAAGAAGTTATGCTCTTCAAATGCAAAAAAGACCAGACCTGGCCCACAGCCAGCATGAGACAATTTTGGTTGGAAATGGCTGAAGTTTCTAGAGAAGTATGAATGCTTTTTCTGAATGCAATGATGAGGGAAGGGCCCAAGGTCAGAGAGAAAAACTGCTGTATCCTCACTTGGAGACAAAAGCAGAACGAATATGTGGAGGCAAGTTTTGATGTGGCGATGAACCTTGATTGAGATAATTGCTTATGTCTGCCCATACATATGCAGTGCACACTATTCATTAATAATGAGGTTGGTCTGTTGTACTGACCCAGGGTGTTATGATGATATAAATTAGGACCAAATGATGTTTGCCTGATACAGCTGTTTCACACAAAATGTCAGGTCATAGCAGTTAGCAAAATGACTAAAGTTATTATCCTACTTTCCTAGAATATTAAACTGTAAACCTCCAGAATAAAGTTAAAAGTTGCCAAAAAGCAGAAAATGCCTTTGAGTACCTAAAACATTTGTCAATAATGATAATCCCCTTCAAGCCATAGACAAGAGGTTATGCTGTACATCCCTGAAATGAAGATACTATTCTTTCATCTATGTGAACATTTCAGCTACCCCCAAATTTCCACTATAAGAATCCTTGATGGGCATGGGACAATGACCACCTCCCTTATCATTGCAAAAATATTTCTTTATGAACTAAATCAAGTTTTCTCCAAAGTTCTAAAGTGCCTGGTGAACAGGTGCTAGGATACAGCAAATGAGAAGGAGCACACAGGGTGAGGTGTGGGCTGGGAAAGATGGGGGTACCTAAAGCAGTGCTGAAGGGTAGGAGGCACCTAGCCATTAGGCCTGAATCTAGCAAAAGCTCAAGGATAAACTGCTTTCCACTGGGCTTTCAAGTTGTCAATGTATGGAAGCGAGTCAACTGGTAGAAAGGCCATTTGCCTAAACTCACTCTGTAGAATTGATTTGTCATCACTATCTATGATGTTCCACCAGTTTGGTTGGATGTTATTGTTTTACCAGCTGCTTCTACCTAATTCTCAATGATCAGTGTGTAGGGATGGTTAATTTATTCCTGATCCAGCCCTTTGCAGTAGGAAAGAGTTGTGAGGGAAGTAGGTTACAGGAAGAGGAATCCTTGGATTAGGGGAAATATACAGTAGCATTAGCACCAGCCTACCTGGAGGGAAAGGCAAAATGGGAGGTACCAGGCCATTTTATGCTTCTGTGCATCTGTTCCTTTGATTATACACATTTCCTCCCAACTACCTAAAGTTGGTAAAAATCCACTAGGTGTGGCTTTTATATACACAGTATAAGCTATATTTAGAAACCTCTTATTGGTACAGTATTTCAATTTTGGGAAGAGGGAGCTAAAACAGGAACTCAATGCTAGTCTGCAAGACCAGAATAGCAAAGTATCCTTTATTAGTTTGAAGGAGTGAATGAGTGGAGGGGTGGGGGATTAGGAGTTAAGAGTGAAGGTTATCAGAAGTAACTCAACAGAACTAATGGATGATCATAAGAAGCAACATGCAACAGAAACCCATCAAACATTTTAAGTAGAGAAGTGAGACCCAGTATGAAACAGTACATATTTTACAAAGATCACTCTAGAGGGCTAAATTCACCACGAAGAACCATTTGGAACTTTGTATTTCCCATCATGGATTCCTGGTATTCTCTCTCTTTCTCTCCCTCTCGCCCCCTCACCCTCTCTCCCTGTGTGTGCGTGTGTGTGTGTATGTACACATATGGGTAATAGACATACTTTTTTTTTCTGTCACAGAAGAAATTCTCAGATCTCACTCAGTTTCTCCCCTCTAAATACAAGGTTTTAAGCTCAATGATATTTTGGTCACTTGGGACCCTAACAGAAAAAGTGATTGATATGGAACACCAATCTGATCTCTTTTAGTATCTGGTTTATTGGGTTATTCCCACTTTAATAACTATCACTAACTCCATTTCCTACCTTGACAATTCTCTAGCACGTCTCTGCTCAACTCTAGGGTCCCATCTTCAGTGTGGGGTATTCCACCTATCCAACTGGACTCACCCCAATAACCACCTCATGCAAACCTCATACTTCGCCCAATTTCCTCCCTTTCATCTGGAGTCCCATACCTTCCTCCTCATTTCTCCAAACTCTATCCACCTCCAAAGGTTTGCCCTATAGTCCATCCTCACCAGACATCTCCCATCATGGCTGTTCTTTCTCCCCTTCGAAATCTTAAAGCACACCAGGTTGTCCCACCTAATTGACCCTTTAACTATGGCACTATATGACAGTTTTGCTCTTGCATTTCTTCTCCAATTCACAGCATGTACTCTTTTGACAAAACCCTCACCCTGGGTTTCTTCCATATGCTGCGAACATTTCTTAGCAGAAAATGTGCTCCAGGAGTCAGTTTAATTGACCTCCATCCCCTCACACTAAATTGACTACATCCAACCTGGATCCTTCTACTAAGCAACAGCAGATCTTGGAAGGAAGGTCAAGGGATTGTTTTTCTTTGATGTGTAATTCAATTTGCTTCCCAATTCCTAATTTTCCCCAGAACTTGCTTTCAAGAAGCTAACTAATGTGAAATTACTTCCTTTGTTTGATCAGGAGGATTCAAAGACCCATAATCATTAAGAGCTGACTTAAATATAATGAGCAGTGTGCATTCTACACCCCCTTCCTGGCCACAGCCAACCAAAATACAGGGAACTTGCGCGAACAGATCTCAGGGATGTGAGAAAGGAATCCACTTGGGGTGGCCAGCCATGGCTTCCCAGCTCACTCCACATTGCTCCCTGCCTGCCTTCTGGAGGCTGGCAGGGACCATGAGAAACTAACCTAGTAGGCACCCTATAATTCCAACCCCTGTAGCTAACAGGGACATTGGTAGCTGGAGGCAGGGATTCCTTCCTGCCCACCTTATAGCATCGCCTGTCACATGCCTGGGAGGTGTGTCCTCCAGGTCCCCTGGCAGCCTGTGAGACGTTCCTTACCAGCAGGGCCCAGGGGGAACAGACTGTTAAAGTCCACAAAACTACACCCTTAGAAAGCCAGGTACCTTGGCCAGGGCACCTTGGCATCCTTAAGGACTCAGCACCAACATGCAGCAGGACTTCAGTAGAAGACTGATCAGTTGATAAGTGGAATGAAGGAGTGAATGCACGAACAAAGTTGATAAATTATAAATCACTATGTCAGTGAAATATTTTTAAAAATAAATTCTCTTGATGAGCCTTTGGGATACATTTTCCTAACATATCTAGTAAATGATACATTCTGGCAACACTTTTTTCAATTATAGTTTTTGGACCATTTTTTTAATGTATATTCATTTTCTAATTACAAAAGTAATACATTTTACTGTGAACAAATGCTGCAACTTGTGAAAGAATAATAAAATACCACAATTATATATCTACATGTAAAGTAAATCTGCAATGCCACCCCAATAATATATATGTATAAATGTGTACATATATATTCATCCCAATTTAATTTAAATGAATAGATTAGCAGCATGCACTCATTTAAGAACACATGAACAATTTTTGTACCTAATTTCTTAAAGAGTTTCTCAGAACTTTATTTTGAAGGCAGGGTCTTCACATTCAAATTACCGATTCTTCGGTGTTTTCTTCTTCAACTCCTCTGTGAGCTCAGACTGCCAGACCAGCCAGTGACAGTTGTAGCCCTCAGAACCCCTTGGCTGCAATCTTTGTGAAAAGCATGAGTGTGGGACACCAGCTGCCCCAAGCTGCAGGGTGCTGCCACACACTGTGCCTGGCCACGGCTTGGCTGCAGCAGTGCTCTTGAGCTGCTGAAGATGTGCACTTGTGCCCATCAAAAGAAGGGGGCACAGCCCCATCTGGGCTGAGCAGAAAAGTGAACCACCCAAGCCCTGCAGTGAGGCAGGGTGGGGAACACTGCTGCAAAAGGCATAATTTCTCACCCCATCCTGCAAGCCAAAACACCCTACAGTTTAAATAACCAAATAGAAAATATCCAAAGCCCTTCTGTTCTCCAAGCAGAAGGTATAAACCTTGTTTTCCTTGTTTGTTGAACTGATACATTCTTCACATGTCCTTTAAAATGGTACAATCAAGTGATTTTTAATATACTCATGAAGTTGGGCATCCACCGCCATTAATTATGAACATTCCCATCTCCCTAAAAAGAAACCCCACCCATTTACAGTCTCGTCACTCATCCCTGCTTTGAGTTCCCAGCAACCACAAAACTACTTTGTATCCTATGCATTTGCCTATTCTGGACAATTCATATAAAGAGGTAAATGGAATTAAATAACATGTGGCCTTTGTACTTGGCTCTTTCGCTTGAGATAATGCTTTCAGTGTTGCAGCAGTACCATAGGTCAGTACTTTCTATGGCTGATGAATATTCCCCTGTGCACATATATTGTAATCCCTTTGTTGTCCTCATGGTCTGGGAGGTTTGTTTTTGTAATCCCACTGAAACATTACTGGAATTCTGGCAAGTTAATTTTAATCTACCACCTCCAGTGTAACCCATGGTAAGAATAAAGACACTAAGACATATTTACAGTTAGGGGCAGCCAAGAGGTCCTGAGTTTAGGCCAGGTGAGGATTCATGGAACAAAGGCCTTAACCTAGGGCCTCACCTAGAATTTATTCACTGGTGAAGAAGGGAGTGGCTTGAGGATCAGTGATGGTGAGAATGGTGGGAATTACATGAGTCGGTGAACTAGACTTAGCTAGGAGCCAGAACTAGGAGCTAGGAGCAATATGCAGAGAGAAGGGTATGTAGAAAGACCAACAGGCATGACTCAACTGAGGCAGTGTTTAAATGTTTAGGACGATGTTGCTTTAGTTTCTGATATATAAACTTTTGTGCCCTGGGGGTCATAGCCTCACCTCTTAAGGCTCAAATCCAGATGACATTTCTTGAGCTATGTGGCTCTGCCATTCTGCTGTGCTCAACTGTTTATAGGGAGACACAAGGCAAGAAAACAGCCAACTGTCATTTGGTTTTGGAGACAGGGCCCGTTTTAACTAATGCAGAGGTAATTGTTCTGCATTCAAGGAAAGCCATCTAAATGGTCTTCTATACACATACACCACATTGTGTTTACCCACTCATAAGTTGATAGGCATTTGGGTTGTTTCATCTTTTGGCTCTTTTGAATAATGCTGTTGTGGAAATTCCCTTCACACTTCCAGCCTCCTCTGATTCCAAGGACTGTCAGGCTCTAAGCCTCCAGCTGCAGGGAAGCTGCAGGCTAAGCACTTCCTCAGCATGCAATTTGCCTCCTACACAAAAACCTCAGCATCCCAATAGTAAGATACCTTAACAACCAACAGGATAGGACACAAGGTGACTTTAAGGTATTTGCCAAAATTGATAGAAATATCTTTGAAGTCTACATCCCCTCCTGTCTTCCGTTATTCATTTCCATCAGCATCTCTGTCCTGGAGGGACTGAGATAACTCCTGAGACACACAGAAGACACTGTAGAGACACGGTAGAGGAGGCAGTAAAGCAAATGGGCAGTTGTTCTTTCCTTACAAGATCAACCAAAGCCAACATGATCCTTGAGTGATTTCTAAGTACTTTTCCAGGTCACTGTACTGTTCTTGATGTCTAGATATTGGGAGAAATACTGTTTTCTAAATTTCAACTTTTAACTGTTCAGGGTTGACAAAGCCTGAAGTAAAAAAAAAAACTAGATACTTAAAGAAACATGGGTATCACTTCCACACACACAGGATGGGCAGGATTTTGGATCATCTATATTGGGATCAAATATGTTTCCCAAAATGGGTTCCAGGTGTTACTAATACCAGAGGATCCCCCTCAAAAGTTGTGTACTGGAGTAGAGAGCTTCCTTTACTAAGTCTTTATGCATTTCCATGGAATGTAAATTCTGCAGAGGGAGGCTAGAAATGAGCACCTCAGAATTAGCAAAACTCATGGAACAATGAAGGGCCACACTAACATAGCTTCCTTTTAGTTTCATCTCTTAAACTCAGTCAGTGCAAAAGGCTATGGGTCTTTCCACATTATGTATTGGTGCAGTGAAGAAGTTATTAGTATTTTACAGGATAATGATGCATTCTGAGGATGTCTAGAAGTGACATGGAGGAGTAAAAATCCCTGTAGACTAAAAACTGGAGAATCAGAGCCCTAGGCCTAGGTGTGTGACTTGGTAGATCTTCTCACACTTGAAAGTGTTTACTCATTACTCGGGGGTGAAGGATCAGGTGACAAATGCAGAAGAAAGCAGCCGGTGCTGCAGGTCCAAGAACCAGGCTTAGAATAGGCAAGACTGGAGCACCCTTTATTTCCTTTCAACCATTATGCAACTAACTGGATAAATGAAACACAGTATATGCATGCAACAGAATAGTATGCACCAATATATGTTACGAAATGGACGGAGTTCAAAATAGTATGCTAAGTCAAAGAAGCTGATCTTAAAAGACTACATTTTATATGATTCTGTTTATATAAATTGTCCAGAATGGGCAATTCATAGAGTGTTATGATTTGAATCTTAAATGTCCACATACTGAAGGCTTGGTTGTCAGTCTGTAGCACTACTGAGAGGTGGTGGTGAACCTTTAAAAGATGAAAGTGTGTGTGAGGAAGTTAGGCCATTTGGGAACAAGCCTTTGAAGGGATATTGGAGTCCCAGGACCCCTCTTCTGTCTTCTTCTCTCCAATCATCATGAGGCGAGCACATTTGCTCCATGCCATACTACCTGCCTTTATGCTCCACTTTGCCACAGGCCCCAAAACAACACAGTCAGTTGACCATAGACTAAAACCTTTGAAACCATAGCCCAAATAAACCTTTCCTCCCTTAAATCGCTTTTTTCAGGTATTTTATCACAGCGATAGAAAGCTGACTAACACAGGTAGCAAGTAGGTCAGGGATTCCCTAGGGCTGGTAGGAAGACAGAAGAAGGAGTGACTGCTAATGAGTATGAGGCTTCCTATAAGGATGATGGAAATATTTTAGAATTAGGAACTTACAGTGGCTATACAATTTTTTGAACATATTAAAAACTAAAGGAGGAGTTCTGTGGCTCGTAAACTCACCTCGATAAAGCTGTTTTTAAAATTCTAGCTTCTTCACATACTACGTATCTGACCTCACACAAGACAGTTTTCTTTTCATTCATAAAAGATGTGTGATATTACAGTAACCTACAAGGGACTGTTTTAAGACTGCTGGCAAGATGTCAACACCAACAATCCCGAGTTTCCTCACATATCTCCTTCAGACATGCACGTTAAAAACACTAACAGATACTAATTCATACTTGAAAGTTCATAAAAGAAATCATATAGCAGTCTTATTTAAGATTATGACAAAATATGGCATATAGAAATGTGGAATTTGTAATTAGTGCTCTTGTTTAAGTTTGGTTACAGACTTTCATTTTTTTCAAGTAACTTCGTTTTCTGAGTTTGAGGATTTTATCCTCTCAACCAGAACTGGCTGACTTTCAGGAACCCTGGGTAATGAAATGATTGGAAACAGCAATCGGTTCTCCACCTAGGCTGGAGTCTTTCACAGGTATTTTGTTACTACCCACAAAAGCTATGAAAATCATTACTCATATCATCTTGTTTATGTAAAAGTCCTTGGTATGGAAACAAAATTGCACTCTGGAAGCTATGTCCCTAAAACAAATAACCTTTCCATGTGCTGCAAAGAAAATATCACTTGTGCTGTGGATAGACAGCAAGCAATTGTGGGAGTATCAGAAAACCAACCACCTTTAATGGGGTCATTTTCCCACAGGGAAGTTCTCTTTTTGCTGTCTTTGCCCTGGTGATTCTAATTCCCTGCACCAAAACCTCAAGAAGAACGTTCCAAAGTCAGCACTCTGGACAAAAGGAGTCTTTACTCTGAGAAATGCTGAGTAGCCCACTGTGCTGATTCTAACTGCATGGTTGCTTTTTGTTCCAAGTGAGCAGAAC
>RJWM01009210.1:0-69264 GCA_004363535.1 Dasyprocta punctata
CCTTGCGCTTGCCAGGGCAGGCGCTTAAGCCGCTAAGCCAAACTCCCCAGCCCTGGTTTTTTGAGGCAGGGTCGCACTATGTAGCTCAGGCCGGCCTTGCGCTCGCGTTGTAGCCCAAGCCGGCCTCGAACTCACAACGCTCCTCCTACCTCAGCCTCCCGAGTGCTGGGATTAAAGGCGTGCGCCACCACGCCCGGCTTTTTACTGTGTTTTTAAAAACTTGAATATTCGCTGTACTTTGCAATCACACTTCATGTTATTATCTAGAACAGGGGTCAGCAAACTTTTGCTGTGAAGTTCCAGATGATAAATATTTTAGGTTTTGTGAACGATAAGCTTTCTGTTACAGCTGCAGAACTCAGTCACTCGATGAATGCAGATACAGATACCACACTACTGAGGGAGGCTATATTCCAAGAGAACTTCACTCAGGGAAACATTAAATTTCATATACCTGTTACATGATCCCAAGTATCTGTTTTCAGCCATTTAAAAGCATAAGAACCACTGTTAGATCACAGGCCACACAAAAACAGGAGGCAGGCAGCAGTGCGCCCCTTCTCGTTTTATTATATATATACACTGAGAACCAGACACTTGCATTTATACTTTAATTAAGCCCATGATCCCTAAATGTGAAGACCTGGGCAGAAGGGGTTGTAAGTAGGTTAACAGATCACTAAGAGAGGTCACAAAGTTCTCTGCAAGTGTCTTCAAAAACAGGCTATGGAAACACATGAAACTGTAACAAATGATGCATGCTCACCGCGCTGTGTCAAGACAAGTAATCTGAGAAAGGGTCATTAACAGCAGTAGGTAATGATCAGAATTCAGCTCCCATATATGCATGACGTTTTACCATGAAGCCACACAAGCTTGTTCAAGGTCCCCTTAAAACGATCAAATCCTCCCACAGGTGTTAGATTACTTCAAATCATGTGCCAGATGACTATTCTCTACCACAGGGGCTGATGTGGGGTCTTGGTATTATTATACCGTATTTTCTAAGAGACACAGGCTGTTGATTCTGTCACCTTCGGCTAAAGGCTACAGCAGCAGAGGAAGTGTCATAGGGTCTAAACCCTGTGACTAGTATTACAAAGTAGTCCAACTGTAAAAACCCCTGCGCGTGGTGGCTGCAGGGTGTGTGTGTGTGTGTCCTCATCAGTAACTCTGACACTGGGGAACGTGAGGCAGGAGGGTCGCTGAGAGTTTCAGGTCAGCCTGTGTTACACCGTGAGTTCAAGGCCAGCCTGAACTACATAGCAAGACCCTGTCTCAAAACACATAACCAAACCCTGGAATCCTGACCTGGAAGTGTAACATTGGCATTAATCATCTGTTTTAAGACAATAGATTTTTCCCTCATCTTGAGCAAACTTCTGTTCCCTGCCAGGCACATAATTTTATTTTCTTAGACATTATTGCCTTTGTTATCTTATAATTAATGTTCTCTACAATTTAGAAAGAGAAGAATGCTACAAACAAGTACAGTAAACTAGGAAGTTTTCACGTTCAAACTGTGACTGCTTTTTCACTATTTCGGTACAAAGAATTTCAAGAAATAACCCTTAATCTTTGTCCCATTCTGAATCCTAAAACATAATACAGGAGTCCTAACCTGAGGCTATACATGAATACCCCATTAGGTATTTTTTCCCCCCCAGCACGCCAAAGTGTGATGTTAATCGACAGGGATTTTTCTGGTTATTGTTCTAAAGAAAGTTTTCTTGTGACTTATTTTGCTCATAGTTTTAGGATACAGCATTACTAATAGCATAAATGCTTACGTATAGATTTCATTTCCTCAACAAATATTTACACATCAGATACAGCAATTAACAGGCATGGTTATGGTCATCAAGCTCCTGAGAGGGACAGACAACTGAGTAACGGTTATAAAGCATGACAAGTATGTAACAAGTGACAGGTGTGAGCAGGGACTGGGAAGATGCACTCCCAAGTGGGCAGTCCCATGCACAACTGGCCAGAGATTTCCAGCTGGGGCCTGACAAAGGCTGCAGAGAGCCAGCACACAGGAGCGCAGTAGGAGCAGCCCGGAGATGGGACAGGCCACATGCAAAAAAGCTTGGAGTAACAAAGAACCTGAGCATCCTTTAAGAAGGGGTGGCCTGGTTACATAAGGGAGAGATAAATGCCATCAGATGAGGCTGAAAATAGCCAGGTCACACAGGGCTCTCCAGCCTTTGGTGAGGAGTGGCTATCTGTTGTATCACTGGAAGTTATAAGAAGATTATAACCAGCTGAATAACAAGATCTCCGAAAGCTCCTAGTTTTAATTCAAAACCTGGAAGGGAAGAAGACGGACACAGTACAGCAGCCATCCAAGTGACAGATGGCAGTGGCCTAGGCTAGGGCAGGAGCACCAGGGACCCAAGTCACTAGACTAGAGCAACACTTTGGAGGTGAAGATGACCAGCTCTGTTGGTAAACTGGATACAGCAGATGAGAGAAACGCACGCAGAACTAAGGATGACCGACTCCAGGGTGTGCGGCTTGGGCAATGAGGTCGAGTATTAGCGTTTCTAAAACTTCACAGTCGGCTTCAACAGTCGTTAGTCACATGCAGCTATTTATACTGAAATGTAGTGGCAATGCACGACAAGTGAGTTAGGCCCGATTTTCTCTGGCACCACTCGCTGAGTGACTCAGCAAGAGTAACCCTAAAAAAGCACCCACTCGATGGTCAGCGTGAAGGGCCAGCAGTGAAGAGCAAGAGCACATTCCCTGGACTAATGTAGTCCTTTGGGACTGAGACCCAAAGGAGTCCATGGTCGTAAGGTATTTTATCAAACAGTGCAGAGGAGAGAAAGGCTGGGTGATTCTGGAATATTCATTCACCCCATCTTTTCTATCTGTACATTACAGACACTATTCTGAGTACCAAGGGTACACAAGCAGGAGTAAGACCACAGCAAGGAAGTGAGCCACATGGTGCAGTGGAGCTGGTGGACAGGGAGGAGCTCCATGTGGCTGTGGTAGCTGACGTCAGCCCACAGGGGCCTGACCCATCAGTGCGAGGAAGAAACGAGGCTGGAGAGAAGCGCGAAGTGCTGAGTGCAAGGTCTGCACGCAGGTGCTGTGCTCTCACAGAACGAGTGGTGAGCCTCCAGGTTTGTCCCAAAAGAGAAGTTCCTCTGCGACCTGCTGCTTTACAGAGCGTTCCTCCAGCTACACTGAAAGGGAGCAGAGCGGTAAGCAGGGAGACCAGTCAGAGCCCTCTGAGTAACCCAGGCAGACTAAACTGGGGGGAGGCAGCAGGGCATGTAACTGCAGTCAACTGGCCGGCCTAACCTGCAACCAACACTGCAGCTTGTCCATGGCGAGTGGAAGGCACGGCCACACACGCACACATACAGACACACACGGGAGCTGGAAAAACTTCTCCAGGTATTTGGTGCTCTCAGTGAAAAGGAAGGCAACACACTAAGTCAGAGTGAAGATGGGGAAGAAGAGCTGGGTGAGAGGAGAGCTGGAAGGGAAGAGTGAATGAACAGACCAGGGACCATGCTGTCGAGCATGCATACAAGGAAGTGACTATAATTCAAGGTGAGACTGCAGCTGGGGACAAGTAAGAGTGAGGGACAAGGGCCTGGACCGACCACAGGGGCCTGAAAGGCTGTCAGAATGCCGTGGTTCCTGGATGGGTGCGAGAGGAAGGTGCCTGAAATGAGACGGGGAGAACAAAGGTACCGGTAACAGTATTTTAGGATGCAAGAGTGGGAATACACAGATGAATTTAGAGTGGGAAATAAGATCACTTGAGAAGAAATAAGAACAGGAAACTGGGAGCATCTTCTATATCGAGGTTACTCAAAGTGCCAGAATATGACACCACAGGAGTTGATACCAGACAGAAAATTGAGACAGAGATTTCCCAAGTCTTGCTAAGGGGAAGGGAGCAGCGGACCTCAACAGTGAACTTAGTGACACAGGTAAAGTACCCTCTGACACACACTTAGGCTGCTAACAGAGTTCACAGACCAGACCAATTCGGAGTTAGCACTACTCTATGTGGTCACTGAGATCACCAAAAACCAGGACAGAAATAGAAGAGAGTGACAAGGTGCAGAAGCTACTAAAGTGCTCCAGGAAGGCGGGAAGACCCGGAAAGATGTTGGAACCACATGCAGCAGTGGGCAGTGTGACTGCATGACATCCAACACAAAGCTCCAGTTCTGGAAAACGTCACCACGGGGGACACGGACGGCATGCCATTGCCTCTGTCCACTGCCGAGTGCCCCGAGAGCTCTGGGGGAGCAGCAGTACCGAGGCCCCGGCCCAGTCAAAGTGAGAATGAGACAAAGGGGGAGATCTACCACACATTCCCATGAGAACCGCTGACCAGCTCCACAAGTCACGGAGAAGGGGTGTCCAGAGTGACAGAAAAGGAGCGATGAAAACCCCAAAACAAAACAAGCAGCAACAGGGTCAGCGTCTCAGGAGAAGAGAATAATGTAGAAAGGGAAGGTATAACCAAAAAACAAAACAATTAAGGTCCCAGCAAAGGCACAGACTAGGACTGGACAAGTTGGACGAAATACCTAAATGAATATTAATCTTAAGCAAAATGACAAGAAACTGACATAAGAAGTCTATGAATTTAATGAAAGACACACCAGGATGTTTCTTAAATAATACTTAGTTCCTACTTTTTGTATTTAAACAAACTGTAAGGTGAATAAATATACCTCACCGGACACTGCTACATGAGTGTCCGGAAGGAATCCCAGTGCGTTCCCATACACGGGCTGGACCTCCACCTGGACGCCTCCAGGGAGCTGCACTGAAAATCCCTCCGTGGATCCCTGTTCCTCCTCCACACATGCAGCACTCACCTACTTCAGTATAGTATACGCAAAACCATTTATGCTAAATTGCACTCTCGAGGAACTTACTTTTTTAAACTTATTTTTAAAAGACTGAGGAATTGAACATAGGGCCTTTGTACTGAGCCACCTCCTCAGTCCCTTTTTTTTGAGACAGGGTCTTGCTAAATTGCTTAAACATGCAGCCCTCCTGTCTCAGCCTCCTAGAGTGCTGGGATTAATAGGTGTGCACCACTATACCCAACTGACTTTTCACATTTTTGTACGAATAACATTCCACAAAGTGTGTGTGAGCTGTGTATCACCAGTTTCAGCTACCATAAAACCCTGTTAACTAACAAAAGCTTATTGAACTAACCCTAATTCTCCAGCTTTTGTACATCTTTTACTTCCAACTTGGATCAACTACCAACATTTAAGATAACATTTATTAATCATGGATAAAAAGGTTTATGACAACAGGCGAACTTGAAAACTTAAAAGTAGGTTAGCACGTTTTTAAATTGTTTAATGTATCTGTCACAAATCATCTATAAAAATAATGCAGCAACTTGTGTATTATATCGCAAGTAGGCATGGGGACACCTGTGAAACAGTTCTAAAATGGAAATAAACACAAGAGCCAGAAGTCAGCTTCACCCCAACCATCCTCCTGCTGCTCAAACCCTTCCAACTGTCATGATTAATTTTAATTAATAAAAAATAAGCTTTCAAAGTCTTTTCAGGAATTCAGAGCAGAAGTCTGAAGACTCCGAGGCAGGGGGAGACAAAGCTCTGTGGGGTGGTGGGACAGGCTGAGTGGGGAGACCATCTCTGGCTCCTACTTCGGGAAAGGCAATCGCTGTCAGCCTGCCTTTCACACCATACGGGCAAAGCAACTGCAGCCTGCAGCACTATTTTCAGATGATGCTTTCCGAAACCACAGTCCACACAGTGCACCATTTAAACAGGGAGTCTGAAGATAAGACACCCAGCTTTTCAAAGTCTGAAAATGAAAATCCTTGCTGGTAGTAACAGATTCACCCAAACTCTATTAAATTACTCGCACAAAGCTTACGGTGACCAAAAGCAATATGCTACTAATTTAAATAAAATATATTCATGTTTCATCAAACTTCATTTTTAAGTTTTGGATCTAGTCTAACACTAACAACTTACAAATGCTAAGACTACTGCTGAAAACTAACTAGGGCATAATTTAAAGACAACTGTAAAATTTGAGTTCAACATAAATTGTGTACCCAAGGTCAGCATTTTTCCAGCATTTTAAGGGCCTTAAATATTTGTTTTACATACCCTTTAAAAAAACTGTACTAAAAAAAAAAAACTAAAAATAAAAACTGTACTAAAGAGGGTCAAAGGAACAAAATAAGCAAGTTATTTTTATTTCTCCCCCTTTTCCTTGAACCGAATCAACTTAATTTCTGAATTTAAATGTGAGCTGGCATGGTGGCACACACCTGTAATCCCTGTACTTGAGCTGTGGCAGGAGGACTGCTTGAGTTCAGGGCCAGCCTGAATTATGCAGCAAGACCCTGTCTCAGAAAACAAACAAACAAAAGTATATGCTGCCCAGACTTCACAAACAAGATGACTGCTGAGCTTACAAACTGGCAGGCAGTACGCTGCCAGTATCCTCATTGTGTTTAATCTGTGTCATTGTGTTTAATCTGTGCCGGATAGTGTGTGTGTCAAAATACCGAAGTCCTACCTCTTCAGGGGGAAGCCTGATGATCTGGGGACCCCAAGAGTTACCGCCATACAATGGCAGGAGACAGGAGTTCATTCCTACTAAAATCCTACATGGTTTGTGAAATTTATTTCAGCCATGTATCTTGAACAGAAATCATTTTATGTACTTTATTAATGAAGGCAGGTAATCAATTTCAAAAGTCCCTAGTAGAAATTTTTTAGTGAAGTTTCCTCTAAATAATTTTAAAAAGAACTTTAAAATCTCTCATTTTCAGAAAAATATGAAAAAATTTAACAAAAGTTTATAGACAGTAAGTGCTGCAAATATTAAGCACTAACTTGGACATCACTAATCCCAAGTATGAGCCATTATGGAGGAATACATCATGAAATAACCATTTACATCAAGCATTAGAGACATTCCTGCCTTTAAGAGCACAACTATGACAACAGTAAAGTTTCTTGGTCAAAACTCTTGCCAATGTTTCTTCAAAACAATCCCAAGGGCAGAGTGAGCCAACCACCAGCACTGTAACTAGCTTTCCCTCTACACTCTTAACATTTTAACTGAAACCACAGATTCTGGGAAACAAGATACTTTTCAAAATTCTACATGAACTGAGTATTATTTGACTTCCAACAAGCTAATTTAGAATAAGCATTCCTGCTGCTAATCGGACTGATTTGGAACAAGCATTTCAGAAAATAATGTTGCTACTAGAAATGTTTGGATTTTAACATAGAAGCTTAAGATCTCCATTGACCATTTATGATACTCAAGTTTCACAACTGATGAGACAAATAATTTACATCTTCACTTTTTCTGAAATTTTAGTTTCTATAATTTATCAAAATAGCTAAAAATGGTATTCTGCCTCCTGAAGTTAGTAACTTGAGTTTTTGCTTTTACCATTACATCTTAACTGAATGTGTCTTTTTAAGGGATCTAAATAAAGTTCCCTAACAGACTCTTCTTGCAAATATTGAAATGACATTTTCTCATGCTAATCTTTTAATCAGCTGTATTGACACTAATAAATTAAATGATTCTCACTCACCAAAACTATTTATAAATTCCATACAAACTTGCTGGGACCTAAAATGCACACTCAAGCATCATGTTCTATCCACTGGAGGGCACTCAACCTGCCCACAGCAAGCCATGTGAAAACGCCCGAACACCGTGACTCCACTGCTGCAGGTCTGGGGGAGTCTGCGGTGTGAAATGGGTCTTAATTAGCAACTCAATCCTAAAATTATGCCTTTCTCTTTTAAACGTTTCTTGGGGCAGAAAGCAAATTATATGAATACTACAAGGATGGCAGAGTTAAGGCCTCCACAAACAAATCTAGGGTTCAAACCAAGACAAGTTCAGTCTTGCAAGAGACACAAAGACAGGTTTTTTAAGTTAAACGGAAGAAAGAAAGAACTTTCTCCTGAGTTTAAGGGAGGAAAGCAGTGAGTTAACTGTCAATGAAAACAAAGCACATGTTTTCCTTTTGTGAAAATGAAGGATTTTTAACCTATGAACTCAGGCTATCTATGTCACAGTTGAAACAGTGTCACATAAATAGTCTGTTAAAAGAGAATTCCACGAATCGGTGTCCCATCAATGAGCACACAGGAGACAGTAATATGCTCTGGACAAATAAGAAGCACTTCCTGGTCTGTGTTTACTATTTACTTTTATGGCACAAAGATATTTTCAAAAAAGCTGTAATACATAGCATAGGTCACACATAAAGAAACCAACAAAGAATAGCAGTAATGTTTTCGGAGAACAATTACAAACTAACATACAGCAACAGGAGAGCTGCCAGGGCCGCTTATTACAAGGGCGGCCGGTTCCAAGGGCTCTGCCCTGGACGGGCATTCAAGCGCACTCTGACCAAGCTCGAGGCGCACTTTATCCAGGATTACTGAGCGTCAGCCCAGACCACGAGAGAGAAAGAATCATCCTACAAACTAACACACGCACTGTTCCACCCTAACCCCGCGAAAGCTTCACTTCACTATGCACCCAGGAGCTTTCCACACCATTTACCGCACTCCACACCCTGCAACAAAACGAGGACCTCGGCAGGCCATCTGAGCCCCACATCCGAGGACCACAGCACAAGTGCGCGCCGCGGCCTCCTTTCTCGCCCCTTCGTTTACAGCAGTCTCTACTCATCACCAGGAAGCGCAACAATGCTGGGGACATTTAACACTGAAATGCACATTTTTTTCTACACAATAATCTCGGTAAAGGAGGTTCAGGAGACAGGCAATTAAGTTTATAGGAAAAAAATGCTCTTCCATACTTTCTGATACTCAACACTCTTAAATGCATCATTTTCTATTAGCCACGTTATTTCTGGTTTTCCCCACATCTGTTTCAGACGTTGGTTCTGGTTTCCGGGAGACTCTCGGGCCCAGGACTCCACAGGACTCCGAGTTTAAGCCGTGTTGTAATTTCCTATCTCCTCCTCCTCCTCGAGGACTCCAGACTTGAACAGTCACGGCATTCCTTTAATCCCACAGAACAGACTTCAAGTTTTTCAAGTTACTGTTGCAATCGCTTCAGGGCCTTGTCCTTGTACAAAGCCTTCCGAACAAAGATTGGGTCAAAGTAACGAATATCAGGTCCAAATTAATCAAACTTTGTCTACTATGAAATGACACCTTCAAATAAACCTTAGGGTACTTTTGACTTCAATGATTTTTAAAAGTTTAAACGTAAACGTAAAATAAATGCAGAGGAGCCTTAATTCAAACAAGAATCGACTGCCAGCGTGCAAAAAGCCTGCAAAGCAGAAGTTCGCGCCGCGAATTTGCTCAACAGCAGCACACCACCACCACCACCACCACTTCGAACTGTAGTTGTGTCCTCAACACGGAGAAGTTAGCACCGAAACACGCGCAGGTAGGTCCTGCGGGTCGCTCAGCGACGACGATGCAACGCCCGTGTCCCAGACAGCGCACTCCGCGACCTCTCGACCCGAGCACATCCGCCTGGGCCGCATCATAACGGCGCCGGGCTCCGGGGCTCCGGCCCCGGCCGTCGCCCGCACAAAGCCGACAGCCCCGGGTCCCCGCATTCCAGGGCCGCGTCCCCGCGCGGGGGAGGAGCGCGGGGCGGGGGACAGAGGCAGACGGACGGGGCAGAGGGAGGGAAGACGGTGGCCAGAGCGGGGCCAGAGGACGAGAACGGGGGTCAGAGGAGACGGACGGGGAGACGGGGAGGGAGGGGACAGAGGGGGACGGGGGAGGGGAGGACGGGGCAGAGGGGACGCACCGAGGCAGAGCGGGGACAGCTGCGCTGACCAGGCCCCCGCGGGCGGAGACCGTTCGAGGCCGAGCGCGGCGCCCCCAAACTACCCGGACGGCGGGTCCTGGAGCGAGGCGTCAGGCAGGCCCGCGTCCTGCGGCCTCCGGGAGCCCGCGCCCTGTGGTTCCCCACGCGCCGATCCCACGCCCCCGACACCCGCGGCGACGCCCCAGCCAGGCCCCGCTCAAAGTTACTCCGGCCCAACTCACACACCCGGTCCCTCACGGGCCGCGCCCCGCCCCGCCGCGCCGGGCCTGAGGCGAGCGCCGGAGCCACGCTCCCGCCCGTCCGCCCGCCAGGCGGAGCCCCGCCGCCCCTCCCCCGCCCGCCCGCCCGCCGTCGGGGCCGCCGCCGCCGCCGCCGCCACCGCGAAGTTTGGCTCGGAGCGGGGCCGCGGGGGCCGGGGCCGGGACCGCGCACCTCGGGGACGGGCGCCTCGCCGCGGGCGGGCGGGCGGACGGGCTGGGCGACTGCGGACGGGCGGGCGGGCGGGCAGGCGGCGCTGCTCCCGGACCTGCCTCGCGTGGCGCCCGCGGACCGGCAAGCGCAGCGGCTACGGACCGAGAGGCTCAAGATGGCGCCGCACGCGCAGCCTTATAAGCGGTCGACGCCGTATCCTGCCGCGCGGCGGAGCACGCGGAGCGCTCCGCGTGTCGGGGGCGGGGCCGAAAGTAGTCCGGCGCCGGCTGGCGGGCGGCGGGTGGGGCCTCCGCGCCGGGCGGCCCGGGACGTGCGGGAGGGCGCGGAGGGGGCCCGCCGGAGGCGCGGCCCCGAGCCTCGCTCCCGCCCGCCGCGTCTGCGCCCGCGCCCGCGCCCGCGTGGGATCCCCGCGCTCCACAGGTCGCGCCCCGCAAGGACCTCGGGGGAGGCGCCGGCCGCGCCCTGACCCTGGCGGCCCTGGGCCCGGCCTCGCGGGCGCGCTCGGCTGCAGGACGGGGCCCGCGCGCGGACCAGGCCGCCCCGAGTCCGTGGACCGCGCCGTGCGCTCGGGAGCCCGGGCCGCCGCCTTCCGGGGCTCCAAGTCGAGCGGGTCCCGGAGCCTCCCCTGGCGGGCCGGCCGAGCCCACTTCCCCCGCGTGCCTCCGCGCGTTTCTTCTCCGGAACAATGGGCGGCGCGGGCGGCTTCGAAGAACTCACTTCTCCGCCTTACCCGGAGTTCGCGGTGCGCGGCGCGGGCGACCGCTGGCCGCAGTGGGGACCCCCGCTCGGTTCGCGGGTGTGCAGGCAGGACGGCGGGCCGGGGTGTCCTCGTCTGTGTCTTTGCTGCTCGTTCTGCGGAACCAAGAGCCGCTGCTGAGTGGTTAACTTGGCCGGTCCCAATTCAAACAGCTTGAATAAAAACTGTTTTATCAAGGCAGTATTTCTCGAATAAACTTAAAAGTGTAAATGTCAGTTCCAGGTAACCATCCCAATTTTAAGTGCCATATGTATATATTTAAAGAATATACAGTTGGTTAAAGTCAAGCATTTGAAATCAGACAACCGATTTACACTATTAGGTTTTTGTTGTTGTTTTTCTTAAATAGATGTGTATTTTTTGTGTTCAGGGAATTTTCGCTGAACATGGCACAGTGTTAAGACTGGCTAAGAAACGTCTGTACTATCAGGAACTCTAAAAGATAAAAGCACATTGATATTTGTGATCTTTATTCAGGTGCCAAAAGAAAGCATTTTTCTATAATTGAGGTATTTTCATCTAAATTTAGAATTTAAATTTTAAGCAAAAAAAAAAATCGTTAAAGAAAATGTAAAATTTGCAACAATACACCATGCCGTTTTCCCCATCAAATTTAAGTGTACTGAACAATTACTGGGTGAGTAGCATGAAAACAAATTAGAATTTAACAAATTCTCAGAATTTTTATTTGCTTATCTCATAAAACAGAAACTGTTCCAGTTGTCTCACCAGAATATGAGCTGGGTAATGTCTGAAATTAAGACAAATACTACCATTAAACCAAAAAGAAATGGCAAACCACTTACATGAAAACATACAGCATCAAGATGATCCATGGAATAAGTGATTTTGTAAAACTAAATATTTAAAATATTGTCCTTGTGCAATAATACATTTCATTTTAAGAAAAACACATGGTTGTGTTTTTTACACTTTGTCTTCTAGAGCCAGCCCAGTGGGTTTGATATAAGCTGATTCACTTGTGAAGTGCTGACAGACACACAGTTCTAGATTTCAGGCTGTGTTCCTGGAAACCAAAAGTGTCTCCAGCTGGTTGAAGAGAGAAGGCTGCGCTTGTCCGGATACTAACCCTTGGCACCGTGCGATCAGCGTTGCGGCGACACAGAACCTAAACAAAAAGCTTCCCCTTGCTGCATGGCATACTTTGGAATTACCTTCTACCAGGCACATAAATAAATTCCCAGCTTGTTTTTGCACTTTGGGCAGAAACATTAAGCCAGCATAATGAAGGTGGTCCAGACCCTTTTGGGATACTCTATCAAATCCATTCATTAAACATTTACTGAGCACCCAAGACAAAGAACTTCTTTTAGACAGGAGAACTGATGACCGACTCCTTCTGACTTGGTCCCTGGGTGTAATGTAAGATTGTGACTATTAATCAACCCTACTTGAAAAGCAGAAAGAAAAGCTGTGAGGCGAGGGTGTGGTCACCTGTGGACTCCACACCAAATGCCCTTAGGAAGATTCCCATCCCAGCGGAAAGGTAGCACTAAGCTGAGCTTCAGAAAACTGGATTCTGGTTTTTGGAGAAGACATGAAAAACATTTCTGTATGACAACATGCAAATGTTGGACAAAAATCAGCATCAGCTTTTCATTTAGCAGTTCATCGAGTGGGCTGTTTGTGGACTGGGATTTCCTGATTTACAATACATCATCTCAGGGTTCAGTGTTATCTTTTGATTTCTTTCCAGCTGAACAGGCTAAGTCGTGTAACTACCTCTGTCAGCCCACACGGTTGGCTATTCTCACACGAAGAAGTAATCTAGGAGCCCGCCGAGCGCATTCTGCAGACAGCCACACTGGAAGCTGCAGCTGATGTGCTTTGCCGGCGAGGGAGGGGCGGGGAAGGTGGCGGGAGGCGGTGGCCATGGTGGTGGCCATGGCTTGGGTCTCTTTGGTTATGTCAGGACACTCTTCGTGCTTGGAGTCGTGTGTCCTCCAGGCCTTTGCTGTTTGCCCTGCTAAGGAAGGACGTTTCGATGGCTACCGCAGAATGTGGCTGCAGAAGCGGTGGAGACCATCCGCGGTGTTCAGGGAACATAAAGGTAGACATTTCTCGGTGTTTCTGAGAGCTAAGAGAAATAGGGATGCAGTGCTGAGCAATCGTGCTGTGGGGACGTGGCCCCTGCCCCGTGTGTGCGGAGACATGCGTGCACACACACACACACACACACACACGCACACACACACTCACAACGCCTCTTAAAAATTTCAAAATGGTCGCAGATATTTCATTCACTAGAAGGTTAAAGGCGTCCCCATCGCAAGAAGGATTAGCTTCCTGGAGGATTCTGGGACTGCAGATGTATACTGCGGCAAAATTCTAAATTCATCGAAAACAATCATTTCTGGACTCCAGCTGTTAAAAATCATAGAATTATAGCAACTCATGAGTCAGATTAAAACTAACCATTTTCACATTCTAAAGTGTTCAGGAAAAAAAAAGATTCTTTTCTTTTAACTCATTTCTTAAACAATGCAAATTTTAAGGTAGCTTTTCTTTCCAGAGCACACAGCGCCATGAAATCGATAATTTTTGATCTTTCGGTTAGTGGGCAACATGGGGAGCTACTGCAGGGGCTGCAGGCAGCAGACATGTTCTTGTCAGCTAAAAATTTTAATATTGTTTTTGAATCCATTGAGATCTGTAGATGTAGTATCTCTGGTTTTTTATTTCAGCTTGCACTAGGCTATGGGGGGATGCAAACCCTCAGTTTATCGACATAGACATGTCTATTGCTTTCTGTATATTAAAAACAGGGAATCTTTCTGGATTCTAAACAAAAAATTATGTAAAAGGAGTGGCTGGTGTGATTATAATCCCATCATGCAGGGTCCACGGTTCCCATTTAGAGAAATTTCGCAGAGGGCAACTTCTTAAGAACATCCCTGCTGTGCAGAGTGAAAGGCATGAACAAACCAAAGACAGAATTCATCTGTGTTTATATTTTACAAACAATGAAAAACCTACTCTTTGTATGCCTTTTTCCCCCACCTTATTATTTCGTGGAAACTGCAGCATCTCCCCGCCCCCACGCAAACGCTCACCGCCCTGCTCCGCGGTGCTCCGTCCTCTCTGGCTGGTCCTTCGTCTTGCTTTTCGCTTTCACAAATTCTGCACGCGCCATCTTTGTGTGGGGTGATTCTCTGCTAATTTCAGTTACCCATTCTCTTACAAATCAGGTCAGAAATAGGACGTTATAGTGCGCTGATGGGGCTTGATTTGCCTGAATTTCTTTCAGTCTTCCCTTCTGACACAGAAAAATGGAAACGACAGGGGAAAGCCCCCCAGAAAAGAGGTATTTCTATTATTGCCATAACCTGTTGTATACAGTGGTGATAAAAATATTATAATAATAGCAACAGCTGTAGCCTAGATAGAAGCTATGAGATAATTAATGTGCTACAACAAATTAATGTGCTGCAGGTGCTGCTGTTGAGAACTGACCCACGCCGTATAAAGTCTAAATACAATTATGATCCCCCCACTACAACAAAATATAGAGGAAAATGCTGTTTGGTAAATATACTTACTATTAAAAAAAAATAAATGAATGAAAATCCTGCTTGGTCCCTTTCCCCTGCCCCCGCCGAGCTGTCCCGAAGGGTTTAGTCATCATGGACACCCTTGGGGTCCCGGGGTCCCATCGGGCATGCATGTGTATGAGTTGTGTGTGTGGCAGGTGGGGATAGCTCCTGTATATGTGAGGGGCTTATGCTGTGACTCAGTTGGGAGATGAACCGACCAGCTAGCTATAAATTTATTTTTAAAAATTAAAGATAGCTTGTAATATTTAAGAACTCGGTTGGTTTTAGCAGAAAAATTAGATGTAACTGTGCGTCCAGCTAAGAAGAAAAATAAGCATTGAATTAATACTTTCAAAAACCACATGTGTTACAAAGGATGGGGGTTTGTAGTGTGGCCCTCTCCGCTGGTGTGGAAGGGAGGCTTTTGTCCTACCTGCTCGCAAGTCGAGTGTCATGTGGAGCGGTTGCTGGTTGTGTCAGAAGTGTGAGCCTGACACACAAGGCGTGGGGTCGGATAGGGCCCACAGAGATCACAGAGCAAGTGTCCGTTTTCCCCTTTCTACCACTCCGTGGAAAATAACTTTGGGCAGGGAAAAGTGGAGGAACATATGGATTGATTTTAAAAAGCTACTCAGCTAAACAATTCTCTTAGAGTAAGGATGCAGTCATTTCTGATTTTGCCCCTAGGAATACTCTGAAAGAAATGACCTTTGTTTGCATCGCAGCCTAGATTTTTTTGTTTTATTTGTTTGGGGAGAGAGAGCGAGAGAGAGAACATAAAATCAGTCAATTTTTCAAGGTTATTGGTTATTAAAATTTATTCTATTGGATGGCTTTAAAATTTAATTCTAAATCTTATAATAAAATAGGTTAATTTCCATACAGTGCAAAAATGTTTACATTTAGATGTAACTTTCCAGAAATTTTAGTTCTAGGAGATACGGACTCATTCCAGCAGAGCAGGGCTTCAGTTACACCGGGAAGGGGCTCTGCGTTGCGCAGGTTTTGTTAAAATGCGTTTTGCTCCATGGACTCCTCCCGTGGGGACAAGCGATAACGGAGTCACCATGCTCTCCACAGAGGCCCACCAGTTTTTTGTACCCTTGCTCATGCTTTTTATTCCATCTTTCTTTTGTTTATATTAAAGCTTTTCATAATCTATTTTCAAATCTGCTCCTGTTTTGAATTTATGATTATAGAATTTGAGTTAGAGGAAAGAAACAAGAACCATATTGTTTTTCTTTAAATTATGAGAGAGAGAGAGAGAGAGAGAGAGAGAGAGAGAGAGAGAGAGAGAGAAATAGCCAATTTTTAAAATAAAAAACAGAAAATTGACAACTATGAAATGTATACGTCTCTGCTGGAATTTCCCGGTAATTTCAATGCTGGCCTGTGTCATTCCCATATGGAAAGCTGAGATCATACAGCTCTGTGATTGTAGTGTCAATTTTGGGAAAAAGAAGGTGCCTTAATTTCTGTTTCTGAAGGAATCATCCACTCAGAATATCTGTCCTTTCACTGTGAATTGTATCAGGAGGTAAAATGTAACTGATCGTGATAGTGAATGTCCAGCACACCCTCTTCCCACTCATGCTTTCTTTGTATCACGAACCAAACCTCTGCCTGTCTCCCACCCCTCCTTGCGTTCCCGAGTTTCCAGGACCTTTTTCTCCAGCTGTCAGGCTGCGGGGACGTCGTCCAGAAGGTCGTGAACAGCGAGACATGGTGGGTGCTTCCAGCCGGTTCGTCTGGGGGTGGTTTGTCACCTAGGAAAAGAGAATTAATAGAGCTATGACGGTTCAGTTCTCAACTTGTTTTTAATAATCTCATCGTAAGGCAGGTTTATCCCAAATTTGTTCTCTTGAATAAAAATCTCTAAAGATTTTAATTTGCAGTCTCCTTAGTAAAATCATTTTGCATGTGTACCCCTAGATGCAACCGTGCTGTCTTGGGTGCATATTTACATAGTATCAATGACGCTTGGTTTCTTTTTTTGAGACAAAAAGTTAATACAGGGATCGTAATGTCTTGTTGCCTCATTCCGATGAGTCCTCATCTGTCCCTTCTGGGTCATATTTGCTCCACTGGGCCTGTTCCAAAATGCCAAAATCTTTTCCATAATCGCCTTCGGAGCATCTTTCCACACATGCTCCATTTGTGCAATTTGTTTTTAAAACTAAACTCAGAGCTTGATTTATTATAATTACTGATTATTGCAGAATACTTTAGGGAATCACACCTGGGTCTTTTCTATTGCCTGACCTTGAATAAGTCCCTTTTGGTAAAAAGTACCATTTCCATCTCCAGCAAATAGATGTACCGGAGTCAGGACTGGTGTGTGGTGCCTTTGGCATCACCATTTTTCTTGCTATATTTAACTCTTCTGTGTGTGTTCGTACACATCTTGTGTCTACTCCTTCCTTAGCACTGATGTTATAAAGCAGTGTTAACGGTGAGGACATGGGATGCCCACGTGATGTCCAGCTTCCCGAAACACCTCACTTCATAGCTGTGCTTTTGGTGTCTGTGGACCGAGTGACAGACTCAGTGTTGTTCCTAAGCCAGTGAGCACCTACCCGTTCACTGGCATCTGCACCGATGTGAAGGTTATTGCTGCACACGCAGTGTGGACCATGGCAGAGGGCACGGCCAGGACAAGCCGCTCGGCCTCTCTGAGTTTTGGCACCATAGGGGCGGGCAGGGCCGCAGCAGTGCTTTTGGTGGCTTCCGTTTACTGGGCTTCTGCTGGGTTAAAGCTTTGCCCTTCCCCTTGACACCTCTTTTTAACCATCACAGCCAGTGAGTGGTGAGGCGAACGTCATTTTCCGTCTTACATTTGTGAGAAGTGAGAGAGACATTAAGGCATTCACTCAGGTAAGAAGCTAAGGAAACAGAGCTGAGATTTGAACTCCAGAACCATGACATTCAGTGCAGCAGATGGCTATTAAATTCAGGTTAATTCAGTCTCCCGTTTCACCAGCACTCCAGGTCTGAATGTGGCCACCGTGTTGCAAGGAAGAGCTGAGGACATCTCCATCATCAGCGTGTCCTGCTGGACAGTGCTGACCATGACAAGATCTGCAGACCCTGTGCTTGCACTGTGGGGGTTCTTTCTTCTGTACCCATCCATCTCTTTACTTGCTCAGTCGTTTAACAGAGTACTGACTAAGTGCAAAGAGCCCTGCTGGACTCTGTGGTGTTATCTTGCTCCTTTGCTGCCAAGGGCAAATAAAGTGGGCAGGAGAGAGCTTTGCAAGCTCTGAATCCTAGAGAAAGTTGATGTCGTTGCTGTAGTGCAATGAGCCTCCGCGTCCTCCAGGGCAAGGGGCTTGTCACCCCTCTCGGAATTCTTGGTTCGCTCTCCTGTGTCCCCTCCCTGGTGCTTAGCCTGGGGCAGCGCCTGTCCAGAGTGAGCACAGAGCCTGCCATTACAGCACACAACATCTGCTTTTGTCCATTGTCTGGCTTTGGGACCCATAAGCTTTGGGAAACCCCAGGCAGAGGACTGTGTGAATTTGGGCAAGACAGGTGGTCTTGGCTCAACCAATCAGGTGTTTTGACCAGAGTAGATGATACAAAGAAGCTGAGGGAGTTTAAATTATTCCAGTGAGTGTAAAACGTGTCCTTTTTCTCCATGACTGTCCCTTTACTGGAATTGGGATGGGAAGTCTGAGAAGCAACTTTATTCTGGCCCACTTACCTGGCCTCAGTTGACCCGGAGAGTGGGAACAAGATAGGGCCAAACACTGCAAGTGCACCCACACTGCTGCACAGGCAAAGCGTCACTGGGCTGGGGAGGAGGCTTTGTAGCCTCGTCAGGGCTGAGGGAGCGAGCAGTTGGTTAGCGGAGTGACCAGGGGCTACTTCTAGAATAATGACAGCAGTGGGTTTGTATTGATTTGCTGGGATGGGATAAAGCTAGTGATTTTCATTGCAGGGGACATAGTTCCACATGTTTTTCTAGTTGTGACAGATTTGGACTGCTTCGTGGTCACAGTCAACTCATTCTAGAAAATGCTGGATTTCTCAAATCTGATGCCACTGTCCAGGCCTCGGCCCTGGTGGACAAGCAGGAGGCCAACTTTGCTCAGGACCTGCCCAGTTCCTCTTATACCTGGTACCATCACTGTGGATAAGTGTCCTGGCTGGGTGCTAGGCTCCTCAGCGTTCAGGCTGCTGAAGAACCATGAGGGGGAAGAGAAGGAGCACACACCAGTTCCCGTGGGCAGTCAGACGTGCTTACCCTCTGTCATGGCCTGGACACATGTTTCCTCAGTGACCAAAGGTCCATGTGCAGAGATGAGGAGAATCTGATGCTGCTCGTGTGAGACAGAAAGGGGCAGACACACTTGGGAGACAGAGATGCCAAGCCTTTCCCCGGCTTGAGTCACCATTGGACATCCACAGGCCCAAGGGAAGAGCCAGCATTCCTAGCAAAAGTGCCTTTGAGTCCCTAGGATGTCACCCACCAGCTGTCACCACACTGCCTACGTCGAGGTGCTGGGATCTGTAGCAAAGGTGCTCAGGAACAAGAAATCTGTTGCACCCCTGGGTGACCTCGCAGTGAATGATTTTTAAGCTGACCGTGAGAAGGTGAGGCTACAGGGCTCATTAGGCTTTTTCTTGGCAGCAAGTCCTCATCTGACATAAATGTTCTGCATCTGTGCTTCCGTCAGGGTCTCACCATGCTGCAAGGGCAGTGGCCTGCTGCTCCGGGAGTGTGCTCTGTTGTCCTGGCCTTCTGTCCCATTGCTGTCCACCACGGTGGCTCCTAACAGTTTTATACCCCACCATTCCTGCTCTTTGGGGTGACCAGGTGCCCCAACTTCCTGTCTTGTTCTTGTAACATGCAGCTGTGTACTTGCAAAGTGCTATCTGGGTTCATTAATCCACACTTCTGTTTTTAGGCAGAGTAAGCATTCTACTCCCTCTCCTCGCTGGCTGTGAAGGGGGGGACCTGGCTTCCTCCACTCCCCATCGCATCCTCCCCACTGGCTGGCTGCCATTTTCTACCCCTTTGGTGTCTAGGCCTTCCGGATGCTCGAGAGGAATGCAGCATTTCCTAACAGACTAGCTGTTGTCGGAACTGGCTTTCGCTGTTGGATCTAGCCAAAGTTTAAAGATGGCTCTGTTGTGGGCATTTTTGTGGGTTCCTTGTTAGCTCCTCTCCCGGAACCCTCTGGCTGCCTGTCCCTTGGTCATGGAGGGAGTCCACATTAGCCCTTCTAAGCTCCTTTTCAAGAACCTGCCCCCAATTGTGGCTCCCATCCCTTTGATGTCCTCACTCTCGCAAGATCTCAGTCAACTGCTTTGACATTTTTGCCTGGAGACCTGGTCCACAGCTCACTCTGACATCTTGATGTTGTGGTTGAAACTTCTGGCCTGACATCCTGTTCCCCTGGAGACGGGAGAGGGCGCCAAGGTGGGCGGGAAGAATGGTAACCTGGTGATTCTCTGGTTACTGCTGTGTAGCCCCCTTGGGTTCTGCTTGTATTTCCGCCCATTGCATCTACCTTCCTGGAGGTTCTTTAGACTATCCAGTACCCTTCCAGGAAGTTTCCTTTCTGCTTGAATCAGTCAAAATCATTTTCTATTTCTTGTAGCTCAACAAATCCTGGGAGTTTGCTAAACCCTCCATTTTGATTATTTTCTGTTCTCTTTCTCTAGTTTGTATTTAGTCATTGCATCACAATTTTTCAGATTGCAGAGTAATGCATGTACTATGTAAGACATGCAAACAAATCAAAACTGTATGCTGCAGAACGGAAACATGCACCATATTTCCATGCTGTCAGGTACCTGTGAGGATTAAACACTTGCTTCTTTTAGATTGGGACTCCTGGCCTGAATCATCAGATTGGCTTGAGTTGACTGAGCCTTTCCTTTCTTCCTTTCGATATACTTTCCAGTAAAAATTATTTTATGTAATCCAAATATCCATCTCCAATAGACAAAATTACAAATTTTCATGGGCTTCAATTGAAACTTTAGTTGAGCTTTCTTTCAGAATATTCTCATTTTTGTTGAAGCAATTTCTACATCACCCTAGGAGCTCAACCTACTGTGTAACACTAAGATACAGATTGTTGGAAAGGCCAACTAGCTCCACGGAGTGGCCAACTGGTTCTTGCTTTGGAAACCCTCCAGGTGTTTACCCTCTAGATAATCTCCAGGTCTTATCCATGAACCTGCCCAGCGGCTCCCCCCACCACCACTTTCTCTGGTTACTCATTTCTCTATGACAAATGTGAGTTTGTCCTACTTTCCTTCTCTTTCGTTGTTTATACAAAAACAGTATCATTTTCTGTACTTTGTTTTTAATCACTTAATGTATCTTGGAATCCTTGTCATATCAGTGATATCACACTAGAGCACTGCCTCTTTTGATTTCATCACTGCATGGCATTCCAATCTGTACATTTATCTAACTTTTCCCCATTGATAGGCATGAGGCTGTTTCTAAACTTTTACCAGTAATAGTGCATGAATAATTTTGTTTGTGTGCTGTATGAGTCAGTTTTTTGTTGCTATAACAAAACACTTGAGGAAGTTGGCTTAAAGGAGAAAAGGTTATTTGGGCTCATGGTTTCAGAGGCCCCAGTCCATGGTTACTGACTTTGTTGTTTCTGGGCTGTGCTGAGGTTGAGAGGGGTGGCAAAGGAAAGCTGCTTACCTCGTGGCAGCCAGGAGGCAGAGAAGGAGAGAGCTGGAGAGGAAGAGGCCTGGCACAAGCTGAGACCTTTAGAGAGTACCTCTAGTGATCACTTCTTTCACTGGGCACTATTCAACCATGAACCCCTCAATGAATTAACCCTGAGTTCAGCACCCTTGTGATTCCATCTGTGTAGGCCCCACCTCTGAACCCTGCTGCCTGAGGATTAAGCCCTGAATGCATAAATTTTGGGGGGACGCAAGAAGTGGGTCACTTCCTCTATAGGCCAAGCTTAACTGCAGTGTCCATCCCAGAAGTGGGGCTGCTGAGTAAAGGAGCTAGGCTGGGCTGGGGAGGCCACTCAAGGTGGAGCTTGCACTAAGAAATGCCTGGATTCCATCCCCAGCAACAGACACACACACACACACACACACACACACACACATGCACACACACATGTGAACATATGTGTACTCAGAGGGAAGGCTCATCATGATACCATCGGGCAGCCGTGTCCAGCAGGTGCGCACCTCACCCGGTATGGCGCTTTCCCCTCTTGCGGGCAGTGTGTAGTGCCTGCCCCCGCAGCGGCTGCAGTGGAGGGGCGGGGGTGGCCTCTCTCTCCCCCCACACTTCCTTGCTGATGCTGTCCTGAGACCCCTCCCAAACAAGCTATTTACAGGAAGACACTCAGGAGAACCCAATGGAACAGTGTGACATGGAATTTTTGGAATCTTATAAATGGTATCTCATTGTAACTTGGATTTGCATGTCTCTTTTGAATGAGGTTCAGCATATTTTCATGCATCTGAATACTTTTCTTTGTACTTTCTTGAACTGATGGCTATGTATTTTGCCTTTTGGTCTCTTCAATTTCTATGAAATCTCTGTATTAGGACGATTAGTCTTTGTCTATACTATAAGTGCTTTCTAGCTTGCTATTTGTCTTTGTTTTGATGTTATGTGCTTCTGTTTGTTTTCTTTCTCATCTTCTCCCTCATTCTCCTTTTGGGGCATTCAGGAAATTTTATTTTTATGCATACAAATTAATTAAACTTTTATTTCATTTCCTCTGCATTTTGAGTCATAGAAATGTGAATTTCCTACACGTCAAATTAAGGAAGAACTCAATGATTTATAATACTATTTTTATTTTTCCTTGTGGTTTTGCTTTGCTCTATGGTCTCTTCCAGAGTCGCCCAGCACTATGGAAACTGCCTGTGGTGGTTTGGATCTAAAATGTCCCCTGAAGGCCATATGCGGGGGGTCTGGGCTGCCAACTAGTGGGCTTTGGGAGGTGCCTGGAGCATGTGGGCTCCACTTGCCCAGTGGGTTAACCCACAGAGGGGTGCCTGGTAGGTGGGCCTTGCTGAAGGGAGTCCTTGCAGCTGCGGCCCTGGGGCCTCTCTCCACCCCCACCAACCGTCCCCTGCCATGCGGTGAGCTGGCATCTATACCACACACTCCCTGCATGATATTCTGCTTCTTCTATGCCCAGAAGCAGTGGAACCAGATGGCCATGGACTGGAGACACCGAAACCATGTGCCAAAATAGATGATAGATGCTCCTTCCTTGCAGCTGTGTCCCTGGGTATTTTGCCACCCTGGGATTACTTTGCACAAGGTGACCCATTCCCTTTCATGGGCCACATCTCTTTGCTTTCAGCATGGCCTCCTCTGCCTTCACCATTAGAGCATTTCCCCCAAAGGACAGCCTTCTAGAATCTTTGCTGAGTTTATGTTCTATCTCAATTCCTTTGACCTCTGAAAGTTTACATTTTCTTTCCTTCCCTATAGTTCTCCCTTTCTTCTTTCATTCTGCTCAAAGTCACCAAGAAACCTGTGTGCCATTTTGATACTGCCTGCACCCAACGTCTCCAGAAATTGCAGTGCATTCCAGAGTCAAAGGCTAACAAAATGGCCCGACGACTTTTAGAATCTGACTCATGCAACTCATCACACTGCTGGGTATACTTTTAGCTTATTTTTGTCTTGATAGTTGCCCACTCTTAGGGAGAAAAATACCAAAAACAGGTAGATAGATGATAGATAAGCAGACACACATGACTTTTATTCATCTCTAGAATGCCATAAATTGTCACACAAATCACATATGGGCCTGAGGTTGATTAAATTTAGTTGTTCCAGCCAAAGCAGATGAATGAGAAGGTTTGAACATTTTCTGATTTATTGCT
This sequence comes from Dasyprocta punctata, assembly GCA_004363535.1. Lineage (NCBI taxonomy): Eukaryota > Metazoa > Chordata > Mammalia > Rodentia > Dasyproctidae > Dasyprocta > Dasyprocta punctata. Next base: position 23,431 of record RJWM01009210.1, read on the forward strand.
ACCTGTGTGTGGCCATCCCTTCCCTTTTAAAAATATTTCATTTGCACTTCTGGTGCCTTTTTATGATATTCTGGGCCAAAACCCTACTCCCAAGTGTGAGCGAGTGATGCTTGCGGGCCCCTGGCTGCCTGTTGCTGGAGTGGCATCCACAGAGGCACAGAAAGGAGGCCCGCTGCACACTGTCGGGCCGGTGAGTAACGTAGAAAGTGAGACAAGGAAAGCAGAATCCCTTCCTCTCCTGGGTGCCTCAGCTCCTTTTGCCCACACCTGGTGCAGACAGGCACACGCCAGCCTCAGCTTGCCACACCTGGGAGAGAATGTGCCTGCCCGTAGCAAAGAGCGCAGCTGCACGCTCCGTTTGCGCGCACCCTGGACAGCCTTCCCTGCATTTTCTTGGGGAGCCCAGGGCAGTAGCAGTGGGTGCCCCCTCCATCCCCCATCCTCTCTGCAAGTTGCCAGCATGGCCTCCCGCACCCCACCCTCCTCATCAGAATACTCCTCCCCCGAGTGTCACCAGCTGGGGGATTGTAAGGCACCATTATAATAAAGGTGACAGTGACAGATCTCAAGGAAGTGGAGCTCGAGGGGAGGGAGGGAGGCACATCAGAGAGAACGGCTCCCGGGCTGATAATGAGTGCAGAGCGGACTTTTCTGTGTGTGGGTGAGGCAGACGGGGAGTCTCTGTTTGAAGACAAAGCACAGGGTAATGTGATCACAGGGCCCTCCTAATGGGGCTGGTGTGATTCGCAGAAAATGTGTGCTTTCCACTGCCTTATTCCTAGATCCTGGCCCGGAAGGTCTTCCAATGAGTGTTTACCTGAGCTCTTGACTAACACTCACTCTAGCCAGGATTTTTATACGGCTGAGTTACATACCCGCACTTGTGCTTCATTGACACAATAACCTTGAGTCTCATAGATGACTTTTTCTAGACTCCTCACTTCCGTTGAAAGAACAAAAAGAAAAGTTCTGCCAGATATAAATCCCTTCGTAGTGTTGTCAGTTCATTGCAAAAAGATTTCTAACGTGCACGCTGCTCCTTTGCTTTTTTCTTCTCCCAAAAGTTAAGGAGACCTCGCAGAAGCACGTGACTTGGCTCACAGTGCCATGAAGAGGGCCAGCTCCCTATTCTCCCCTCACCTGAATTTGGGGGGGGCAGGTCCTCTGTCGGCAGCTACCTGACATCCCCAGGAAGGAACTGGGCCACACCCTGTCTCACCTGCCTTTAGCGATAGTGGGTGGGCAAACGCTCGCTTCTTCTAGAACTGGGGCACAAGGCCAGACTCAGCTCACCCCCTCAGTGGGTACAGACTCCCTCCCTCCCTCCCTCCTTCCCTTCTTCCTCTTCCTCCCCTTCTTCATCTCCTCCTCCTCCCTCTCCCGCTCCCTCCCTTTCTCTCCCTCTCTTCGTCCTCTCTCTCCCTCTCTCTTGCCTAGCAATCAGAAAGCCATGCCAGAGCTGTGCCTCTTCCCAGAAACTATGGATCAAGGGAGGCTTCTCGGAGCTCTTCTTCTGGAAAGTGTTCTGTGTCATCCCGGAAATGTGGGACCAGAGGGCCAGATGCCTCCCTAGGGCTATGAGCTTCCACTTAGGGCTGGGGGTAGGGGTGACTCGATGGGTATGGGGTTTCTTTGAAGACTGATGGAATTATTCTAAAATTGATTGTGGTGATGGTTGTGCAACTTTGTGAACACACTAAAACCCACTGAATTGAGCACTTTAAATGAGGAAATTATATGGTATATGAGTTACACTTCACTAAAACTGTTATAAAAGTTATTCATATATTTTATTATGAACAGTTAATCCCATTCTTTTAGGGTCCCATTCTCCGTGAGTCTCACAACACACACCTCTGGTGGGGCCCGAGGTTGTTACCCGTGGCTGAGGGCAGCTTGGGGCGAGACGAGCAGAGCATGGGGCAGGAGCTCTCGCTGAGTTTCCGGGAGCCCATGTGGCTCTTTGGGACATTATCATGGGATTCACTCATCACAAAACAGGGATCTGGCTTTCACGTTCTGTACTATGGGTGGCTCAACACCAGCTTTTTAAACATTAGGCAAACAAGGTTTCAGAGTTGCACATCCTCCCTGTTGGGCTGGGCATGATGGTGCAGGAGGCTGAGGCAAGAGGATTGCTGCAAGTTCGAGGTCAGCCTGGGCTGCACAGTGAGACCCTGTCTCAAAGCGCACACACACACACACACACACACACACACACACACACAATTCCTGCCTGTCCTGTACCTGTACCCCTGTACCTAGCCGGGGGGACCACACATGGTCCAGTGGGACTTGGGGTCACTGCAGCATTTGACCTGAGACCCAGGAGGGTCCCTGGCAAATCCTAGACCACCTGTGCCATTGGTGACCCCTCCCTGCCTTGGGCATTCTTGGTTAGAGGAGGGTCCCTGGCTGCTGGGGCACTGTGCCCACCCCATGGAGCTGGACGAAGTGAGGGTTCACTTGCCGTCCACACAGGTGGAGGTGTACTTCATCAGGCAGTCGGGGCAGGCATGGCCAGTGCCCATCTCAGGCCCAGGCCCCGTGGGGCACAGCTGCCTGGGGCCAGGAACTTGACTGCTGGCTCCCCCGCCCCTGTCCTCGCAGGTCCCCTCTGGTGCACGTCTTCTATCAACCACCTGCACGCCCGTCCTCAGCTGAGAATCTGTGCTCAGATACTCTGTCCTTGGCTGTGCGGTCTGTGTGGCCGGCTCACCTGGGCTCACAGAGGCAGACCCTCCCTGGGTTTCTGGGCGACTGTTCTTGGAGTCCCGGGGTACCAGGAGGAGGGTTTGCTGGGCCTGCCACATTTCCCAGAGCTCCTCTCCCAGGCTGGGCTGGGGCCCCAGGCAGAGAGGGAGGGAATGGGGGTCACGGGTCGAGTCCTCCTGGCTGCAGGAGACTGAGCCCCCGTCCTGTTCCATGTAAGATGCTTCGTGTGTGGGTGGGGGACAGGAGGGTCAGCCTTCCTCGGGTGACACCTGGGGCCTCAGGTGGTCTCAGGTGGCCCTGGGTGTCCCGCAGCCTCTCACTCCTGCCCAGGTCTCGAGAACCTCTGACCGCGTTGGCTTCAGGGTCGCCTTCTCCCACTGCCCAGTTCTGCATGGAGTGGCCCAATATCAAGGCTGCAGTTTGGAGCTCAAGTTTGTGCTTCACACTGTCTGGGTGGAGTCCGACGTCACGGTGGTGGGAGGCGAGGGGAAAGCTCTGTATTAACAGACGCTGCGCAGTGCTCAGCATGGCACCCACAGCACACAGTGACGGCGGCTTTCTCCTACTTAAAAAACTGTGCACGATAGTCATCGCTTGGCTGGCTGGAGTTTTGTGCAATATTCCAAGTTCGGAGTGTGTATTCATGATGACGTGCGCCTGTCATTCCAGCACTCTGGGAGGCTGAGGCAGGAGGATGGCAAGTTTAGGTTCAGCCCAGATACCATGGCAACTTAGTGAGACACTGTCTCAAAATAACACATAGGAAAGTGCTGGGGATGTAGCTCCCGGGACTGATCCTCAGTACTGAAGAAACGAGCGTACTGAAGTGTGAATATCTTGACACAAATTCCGATCCTGCTGGTTCCCTGTGGGAGTGGAGTGTGACGGAGGTGTGGACTAATCCGCCTCTGTCCCTGCTCCCCCTACCCACTTTGAGACGGGCAGGCCCCACTCTCCCAGCCTCTCTCCAGCCATGGCATTGTTAGACCAGCATGATGCAAAAAAATTATTTGCTAGAGACTCTGAGAAAGCCTGCTGTCTTGAGTAAAGTGACTGGCACCACACCTCTGCCTGTTCCCCTGCCTGAACACAGATGTGAAGTCTGGAACCTGGGCAACCACATTGCGACCACCAGGGAGAGGTCAAGGGGAAGTCAGAAGCACTGGCCCAGAAGCTGTGCCAGTTGCTGGGGGAGAAAAAGTGGCTCCTACTCTTGTTCCTAGGACTTGCCCCAGAGAAGATATCAGGAGGACACCTAGGACCCTCCCACCTTCCTCCCTCCCTTCTCTTTTCTCTGAGATTGAGCCCATTTGGACAGAAAGTTAGCATCTCCGGCTCTGTAGTGCTGACGGATCTGGACCAAAGGTACTTAGTGTCTGTGCCGCTCATGACCTCTGGCTGTTCTGTTCTGCAGAGGAAGGGCCGGGGCATGCATGAGCATCGCTTGCACCCGGGCTTTGTGGGAGGAAGAGACCACTGCCTCATCTGTTCAGAACGTGTGCACAGCCGGGCGTGGTGGCGCACGCCTTTAATCCCAGCACTCGGGAGGCTGAGGTAGGTGGAGCGTTGTGAGTTCGAGGCTGGCTTGGGCTACAACGTGAGCGCAAGGCTGGCCTGAGCTACATAGTGCGACCCTGCCTCAAAAAACCAGGGCCAGGAGTTTGGCTCAGTGCCTTAAGCGCCTGCCCTGGCAGGAGCGAGGTTGTGAGTTCAATCCCCGGTGCCGCAAAAAAAAAAAAAAAAAAAGAACGTGTGCACACACACACACACACATGCACACACAGTGAGTTGGGCTTCAGCCCAGCAGGGACCCTCACATCCCTTCATGCCTGGTGTGTGGAGAAGGAGCCGCGTGTGTCACCCTGTGTCTTGTGGCCAGGCCTCTGGGAAAGGGCCTGGCTCTGCTCTCCAGGCCAGTGGGAGGCTGCGCGGGGCACAAGAGCACTAATAGCACAGGGGAGGCAGAGACGAACCTGCAAATCACAGACTGTTAAGTCCAGGAAAGACTCGAACTTGGGGCAACACCGTAAGAGACAGGACTCACAGGGAGCCAACTGTTCATGGAGCCACCCTGGTTCCCCTTTACCACATCCTATCCCCATCTCAAGACCCCATTCCAGGCTCCTCCACCTGTAGCCTTTCCCGAAAGCACCAACTCGGGGTGCCCTCCTGGAGCGTGGTTCCAGAGAGCGCGGCAGCGGGCGAGGCTCGCCGACCCTGTGTGATGTGCACTGCACTGGGCTGGTTCTGCTTTGCCGCAGCGTGAGCAAAGTCGGATTTCCCCATGGCTTATCTTTTGCTTATGCTGGGATAACGCAGGCCAACCAGGCGTGTTCCCTGCCTTGCAACCTGCTTTGGGGACACGCAGCTCCCAGGGGAGGAGAAGGGTGGGGTAGAGGGATGACTCCTAACCTCCTCAGATCACATCCAGAGCTGCAGGGCTGGAAATACTGGGGCACGTGCCTATGGGCTTCGAACTCTGTGCCATTTTCTCCCTGGTTATGCATCTTCCTAAGTGGCAGGCACCTTGCGGGCAGCGGTCACCTGTGACAGTGGTCACCTCTGTTGCTGCCCACCGCTGCTCGTGCCCTCCTGAAGACAGCTCACTGAATTACCTTGCTCTGCTCTGCAGTGTGCGACTGGGCGTGCGTGGCCCTATCCTACGTCATGGGCATGTGGCATGGGCTGGACCAATCACACCAAACTCCAGGTCGCTGCTGGGAATTTTGGGGAAGACTCCTCTAGGCTGTGTTTAAAGCCTGGGTCTCCTCAGGTCCACGGTGCAGGGGAAGATGACCTGAGGGTTTCCACACAGAAACAAAGCCGAGCCAAGAAGCGGAGGTGCCGGAGTTCTGGGGTCACCGTCTGAGCCCCGAGACCTTGCACTCACATTCACGGTGCGAACCACGTAGCCAGTCTGACTCCTGGGTCTGCCCAGACCTGAAGCTGCTGACACGCCTTCGGCAAACTTCCCTTGGCTTTTGCGGAGCTGTGGTTGCAGAACACTCTCCTGGCCAGGTTCAGAGGATAGGCGTGTGCCGCAGAGGGACACCGAAGGCCCAGTGACGGAGGGCAGTACCGGGGTGGACACAGAACTCGTCCACCCTGAGCACGGACAGGGTGCAGCTCCGCTCAGCAGGGAGGTCCTGGGTGCCAACCTCACGCCCCGCTCTTGCTTCCCTGTCTCTTGGGAGCAGGAGATTCCTGGAGCCCAGGTCACCCGCGGGCTCCTCCGAGGGAGGCTGAGCAGAGCGGCGCCCACTCCTGCCTCCCAAAGCACAGTGGACAGAGGCTGCCCCAAAGGTGGAGGGTGGGGGCCACGTCTGAAAGCAGCCCTGCCCTACCCACCTCGTACAGCTCCGTAGTCCTGAGGGCTGACGTGTGGCTCCCTGCCAGTCTCAGGGGGGCTCCTGGCACTGTCCAGCCCGCCTTGGGGACATCGACCCTGAGCCCCTCTCTCTACCTCCCCTTTCCCAGAGAACTTCTCTCTCCAGCCTCTCAGGAATCCCAGCTGGGACTGGATGGGTCCATTCTGCAAAGTAAACCGTAGCTCCCAGGACACATGGCGTCTGCTTAGCTGGCGGCAGTGCAAAGGCACTGGGGACCAGGCTGCAGCCACAGAGCCAGACCCATGCACTTGCTGCCACTGGCGGGGCGTCTTGTTCTTGCTAATAATTCCTACGCCAGCTCGCAACCCATTTGTGAGGAGCGTTTTTCAGAATCAGGTGTTAACAAAATGATGAACAAAATAAAGTGTACAGAGTCGGTAATTATCAGTTTCCTTTGATGAATCCGCCCTAGAGTTTGTTATCACCAATCTGATGAAAAATTAAACAGAACAGAAGAGTGCCTCTGGGAGGGGCGTGAAGTCGGCGTTTACAAACAGCCAGGCTCACCTCGCTGTTTATTTCCAGGAGGCTGGAGCGCGAGAGGCAGAAATGACCTCGGAGGTGTTGGGGTGCCCCGGCCAGGCTGTCGGTGAGAGGCTCTGGGGCCCCGCATCTTGGGCTCAGAGACGCGAGCTTGGCAGTGGTGCGGCTGAGAGCCTGAGGTCTGGTTGTCTCTCCAGAGCCTCGGGCGCGCTCAGTGGGGCTCTGGGGAGTTGGTCTGAGGTACTTTCCCAGCTCGGAGATGACCGAGAGAAGCACCACGCCCAGCGTCACAGCTCGGCCTGACCCTGCTCTGACGTCTGCCCCAGGAGGAAGGTGAGAGGACTCCGGACGTGTGACCCCGCGGGCCTTTCCCGCTCATGGGTGGAGGCCGGCGCCCGCCTCCGGGGCACGGGGAGAGATCGCACTGGGCCATGGATGCAGGATTACAAACTGTAGACTCAAAAACACAACATGCGATTTCTTTTGAAGTTTGAGATCTACTGATGTCTTGAGTTTGTACGGGCGTGTCCTGTACCAGGCTTGGAAATTTCCTCTTTTCTCCTCCCACTTCGCCCGTGGTGTTAGGTTTCCTGTTGTGCTTGAGGTATCATTTTGTGAGTGGCGGTCACCCTAGAAATTACAAACGTGTCCTTCGTACGTTGCAGTCTGCCTTAAATCAGTCCTTTTACCACTGAGCAAGGGGAGACCCGCACGGCCGTCTAAGTCCATCTCCCCTCCTCGCCTGCTCGCTGCCCTCGCGGGTTTCACCTCTGCGCGTGCCCGGTGCTGTCATCGCTCTTCCTCTGAGCAGCCGCTCCCCTTTGCATGTGCCCCTTCCCGCCCACAGTGTTTTCCCTTGCACTTGCTTCAGGCTGGGGCGCTGTTCTGCGTGAAGCTCCTCTGGCACCTCTCGTTCCCGCACAGAGACAACAGGCCCGAGTATCTGAACTGAGTCAAAACGCTTCTGTTTCTACCGTGCTTATTACAGCTTTCCACTGCTGAAGAAAAAGTGACAATATCCTTTCCTTTGAACTTTTCAAAGAAATACATGTGGCTGATTTAAAGAAAAGTATTAAGCCTATGATTGTCCAGGTGGTAGAACAGCTGGGAAGCCGGCCTGGGGATTTTGGAAGTCGGATACTGAGAGCCCCCGAAGGGCAGGAAGCAGGATGCAGGCTGTCCTCCCTGTGCCTTGGAGCCAGAGGCAGCCGCAGCCCAGTGCCCGAACGTCTGTGACGTGGGCAAGTTGCTTCTCTCCCCTCACCTCTAAGAAGGCATGGTTGTCTCAATCTCCACACTGGAAGAAAGGCCACAGTTGTGACCACGAGTTAGATACGTCTCTTCAACAACTGCCATTTAGGGTGCAAACTGTGTGCATCAGACAACGCACTGAAAAATACTCATGAGAGGTCAAGTTGTATCTGTTTGTCATTAATTGTGATATTTCTCACACTTGTGGGCTTTATTCATTTACTCACTCAACAAATGTCTACGGGGCACATTTCGGGCCTCAGGTCTGGATCAGGGCTAAGAATACTGTGATGACCAGAAGTAGAGACGCTCCCTGCTCTCCTGTAGCTTTTGCTACAGGCATTAGAAGATAGACACTCATCTTATGTCACAGAAGCAACACACTGCAAACTAGCTGTGGGCTGGGACAGGAAACTGGATCCTGAACAGACACCCGGGGGCCCCTGCCTAGCCTGGGGTCAGGGCCAGCACCCCAGAGGCCAGGACCGTCACGCTCCCTGGGGGGGAGTCCCTCTGCTCCTCTCTAGCGCCTGCTCATCCTTCAGACGCTGCACACTTCCTCAGAGCCTCTCTGAACCCTGCAGGCAGTAGGTGGTGCTCCCTGGTGAGTGCCCCAGAAGCTGCAGCACCGTGACCCACTGAGCCGTGAGCTTCTCCTTGGCGTGTGCCTTCTATGTAGCTAGACCCAGAGCAGCTTAGTGGGTACGGGTAACGAGACTGGTCCAAATGACACTCTCGAGGCTTAGTTTTCGAGTCTGTCCAGGGAGGATAATGATACTGAATTCATTCCCCCATCCCCCCAAAGAAACATGTAAGTAATTGTATATACTACAGGGTACCAGTTAGTTTTACATGTTACTTCTTGCCTCTCTTTGTTGCTGTCCTACTGAAGGTGTCCATTTCCTTGACTTCTTAAAAGGTTGCAGTCTCCTGCCCCCGGGGGCTATGACCACCTGCAGGAGCCCGGAGCTCTCCTCCTGACCCCCAGGCAGCCCTCCGGAAGGCCTCTCCTCTGGCCTTCACATAATCTCCAGAGCTTTTACAACCTAATTACAGGTTGCTTACACTGGCCCAGGCCAGATGGGACTCCCAGCTCACCTTGGATGGGGAAAGCCTTCATTAACTCCTCTTAATAACCTCTGCCCTCCCCACCAAGATGCCAGCAAAAGTATCTCATATGCTTAATGTATTTTGTTTGTACATTTTTGTCTTTTTGAGACAGGGTCTAGCTATGCAGTTCAGACTAACCTTGAGCTCACTTTGTAGCCCAGGTTGGTCTTGAATTTACAGTGATCCTCCTGCCTCAGCCTCTTGAGTGCTGGGATTACAGGTGTGACCTAGAACTCATGCCTGACTTCATATACTTTTATAAAAAGCCAAGGCATGAGTTCTAGGTCAAAGAATGAATAGCCTGCCGCCAGCATGCTGAGAATTTCAGGACTGGCAGGGCCACGGGACACAGCACACTCAGCTCTTCAGGTAATCTGAGGCCGGAGGAGTGTGACTATAGGACTGGTGTCCGCGGTCTGTCCGGGTCTCCATTCCTCCCTCCCACCCACACCTCACCGAGAGGTTTTTGGGGCAGCTCTCCAGTCCCCTCCCAGACTGCAAGGAGACTAACGAACTCACTCAGCAAATGTTTCCTAAACACCAGCTTGGGCGAATACCAGCTCTGTGTCAGGGTCCAGGCGGGCGGGGAACAGGACCGTCTAAGCTGCGCCACCGAGCCGCAGGATCCTGATACATTTACGGGGCGTTCAGCATGACTCTTTCTTTATTTTCCAGCTCTCATCTGGGTTGGAAAATCTATTCAGAGGGGTGAAAATGCATGCTGACTCTCCAGAAAGGACAGCTTTAGAGACTTTATTTCCTCATCTGCTTCTCCCCTGACAAGCGTGGGCCCCCAAGTGTGAGGTGTCCCCAGGGAAGGAAGGAGCAGGCAAGGCCGCTCGGCCCCCGTGCTCCCTGGCAGACTTGCTCACCTTCGTCCCCGGGCACTGGTGCCTTTGTGGGGAGAAGCAGCCAGCCCAGGGGGGACCAAGGTGTCCCCCTTTGTCTGCCGCACTTGGTCCTTCCTGGATCAGCCTGGCCATGATCACCACCACTCTCCTAGATGATCCACTTGTACTCCTGGTCTCTGTCCATATCTGAGCCGGTGCTGTCCAACAGAACTTTCTGGAATGACAGAAATGTTCTATAGACTGTTTTCCAAACCTAGACACTGACCATACAACTTTCTAATCATTTTATCCTCCACGATCTGGCCCTGAGAGGATAACCAAAGGGAGTTTCTTGTTCCCACATGGGCCTTTGTAAGTTTTAGGGAAAGGGAACCCCAAATACTTTATCCTCTTTCACAATCACTCATTTAGGTCAGTAAGCCCCGCACGATGTGGACTTTTAGAGGTACGCAGAGATGTGGGGATTCCAAGATGTCAGCAGAAAGGCAGCTGCCAGCGTGCTGTGGGCCGCGCTGTCCACAGGGGCACCAGGAGGAGCGGGGAGGACGCTGCCCCGTCCTCCAGAGGAGGAGCCACAGAGGCCCCGCCACGCCCAGGAATCAGCGGCTCTGCTCCCGTCTTCATCCCCAGAAGGACACGTGAAAGTGAGCTCTGGGAGGCTCACGAGGATTAGTGAGAATGGGCCAGGGAGGGGAGGGAAGGCGAGCTTCTCCTGGAGAGCACGGGAGGCGCAGGTGGGGGAGGCCCCTCTGGGCTCAGGGGAGCTGCTTTGCTCGACTGCCTTTTGCTCGGCCTGTTCCACGGCCAACAGCGTGGGTGACACCGCCTCAGACCCTTGCAGTCCTGGCACGTGGCTTGAAGGACACAGGCGAGCCGATCCCTCTCCCCTCCGCTTCTGGCAGGTCTGTCCCCTGGCAGGGCGAGGCCTGGGCAGCGGGGAGCAGCGCCCTGATGCTCCTGTGCTGTGGGGGCCTTGTCTGTCCCCAGTCCGGTCTGCCTGTGTCGGAAGCCTGAGGCGCTGTCTGTGGTGGCCGTCGCTGCGGCCCTGTCTCCTGTCAACCTGCCAGCTGCAGAGGCGCCCAGCGCCCTTTCTGAGAGGTGTCTTGTCATGGTCTGGGGCTCCTGGGGAGCATCCCCTTCCTCTGACTTCTGTTGCACCCACAGGGTGGAGGTGCTGGGTCCTCCCTCTGCGGTGCTATCCCCCGGCCCCAAACCTCCTGCTCAGCGGCTCGGCTCCCATGCCACCGTTCGCTCCCAGCCTCTCAGAGGCTGGAGAAAGGGCTGGGGAGCGAGACGTGCCTTCCTGCCCTCGCCTCCCCTGGCGTGCAGAAGAGAAAGTGTCCTCGTGCTCCTCCTTTGCAGGGTAACCCGGACTTTAGGTCACGGGACAGGGTCGAGTCCTCCACAGGCCTCTCCACCAACGGCCACTTTGGTCCTTTTGAGCAGGGTGGCCCGGGAACTGGCTGGTGATCCCTTCTAAAGTGGTCACCTCTGGTGCTTCTTCATGAGGCCCCTACTGGGGTTGGAGGGAGGTCCCAGTTACGCGGGAGGCTGAGACAAGAGGACCAGAGGTTGGAGGCCAACCTGCACAGCTTAGGCCTCGTCTCCATGATAAAATAAAGGGCCAGGGCTGCAGCTCAGTGTTTGCCTGGCCTGTGTGAGGTCCTGGGTTCTAGTCCCAGTGCCACACAATAAAGCAGTGGTCCCAGGGAGGCACCTGCGTTGCAGCAGGTGAGGATGCTTAGGTGACTAGCACCACCCCTCCTCATGCAAGGGCACCAGGTGTCCATTCCATGTGGCATGAAAACCCAGTCAGCATCCTGTTACAAACTTCCCCTGCTCAATCTATACAGTATCTTCAACCACTGCAGCCACTTCAATGCCCCTGAGAGAGAAAGCTACACATCTGAGGGCAGTAACTCCCCAAAGAATCCCAGTTTCACTCAAGAATGGCTGCTGCTACCCAAACGTTCTGAAGCTGCTCTCCAATACCCATGCCAGTCTTCACTTGCAGGTGGAGGTGCCTCATCACAAGCGTGCACCATCAACAGCATTTCTGAGATTTCATCTCCACTTTGCCAAGTCTTAAATGAAGATGGATTGGGCCTCTACAACAAGCACAAAGAACACAGGGATCCAGAGACAGTCCCCGCCCTTGACAGCCAGCACACAAGGACAGGGTTGCACGGTAGTGTGGTGCTGGCACTGAGCTGAGCACAGGGTGAGAGGGCTTTGCGTGCGGGTCTCGAGGCTCGTGCCCTCAGGCCAGCCATGAGTGAGATGTGCACTGTTCCTTCCTGCTGGCCCCTGCTCATGTGCCCACCCTCAGGGCCTCCTCCCTGGGGCTCTTTTATCCAGATCAGTTTTCTCCCAGGTGTCCTCCTGGACCACCCTGCACCTCATCCCACATCTGTCAGGATGCTTTTTGTCAGAATGGCCCTTCCCTGCACCCCATCACACCTCCTACAAAGACCGTGTCCCACATTCAGATTTTATCCCATGCCAGGTTCTGTATTTCTTCATTTTTTTCTCACCACAAACATGTACGGTAAACTGCCTATTTCTGTCAACTATACACACACATGCACACGCACATCCACACACACAGACACGCGTGCACACACACTTATTAATAGTAAGGCAGCAAGGACGTAGAATTCCATTTTGCCTTACTGCATTTCTGTATCTCTGATTCCTGGCACTGGCAGCAGAAGGTGCCCTTGAGTGGGTGCCGGTAAACACAAAGTAAATGAGAGCGTGGATGTGGAGGACACCACGATGGCGCAGACCTCATCTCCGCACTCCAGCGCTGCAGTGTCTGGGAAGGGGAATCGTCACACAAAGCTGAACAAAACACGGCAGCTGCTTCAGTGGCAATGCATGTATTGTGCCGATGGAGCTCAAAGGGGGAGCTAGGCCCTCTTCCTGCTGGTGTGTGTGTGTGTGTGGAAGGAGGTGACCTCTCAGAGGAGGTCACAGTTCACCTGGATCTTAAGTCATATTTTTCCAGGCAAAAGAGGGTGCTATCATAGAGTTGTGGGGTTTTTGTGGGGCCCCACCCATCTTCGCTCCCCCACCTCTAGGATTTGAGGCAGTCCCTGCTGTGCAGCCTGGGCCTCTCCTTCCAAGGCACACTGCACAGGCTGTGAGGGACAACTTGCTGGTGAGTTCTGGGGTCTCTGAATGGACTGGGCCTCCCTGGCCTCCTGTAAATCCTCCTTTCCCTGTCTGGCTTCCTCACTTCCTCAGGAGGGTTTCCTGAGAACCCAGACTCTTTCCTGGTGGGTCCTTGATTATGGCAGTCATGGCTCCAGGATCAGCCGGGCATGGACGGGAACAAAGGGCTGGACTGTGCCAGGCAAGCTTGAGGAGAGGGAGATCGGCATAAAAGCCAGTGCCAGCCAATCACAACTCCTCCAGTGTGAGGGGCATCTAGAGGTGCCATTTAGTAACGGCACATGGAGGGCCAGCCTGGGACAACTTTCCCTCCCATAGCCACATCTTTCAGTACTGAAGTGTCTGGTTGGTTCTGCCTCTTCTCTTTACCATCTTTCACGGCACACATTTCTTTCACTCTCCATCACCAGAAGGGGAAAACCCTTTTGTTATGGGAGCCAAATTGTGTGGCACTGGCCTTGGGACATGCCATAAGGAGAGGGTGTACAGCGCCAACATGCTGGTGGGTGGGCCTACCCACGGGTGGTTTCCACTGAGGAAAGGGGAAGGAAGATGCATGCAGGAAGTGGGGAAACAGCTGTGGGACTGTGGTTCCTTTGCACACACATTCAGGTGGAATGTCATTGTCATTTTGGTGAAGTCCCCTTGAGTGAGTGGTCAGTAGTTCTGAGAGATAATTAAACAGTACCTGAAGCACCAACGATCAATACAATTGCCTCTGAAAGGAGGTGACAGGAGTAGCAAGTGTTCTGTGATATAAACTCATTCTCACAGGAGCTGTAAATCTGGTCAAGAAAGGAGGCTGTGGCCTGTGGCATGGGTCCCGATGGCTCCTGCAGTGTGCCTTCCCTAGATAAGTGACCATGGACCTTTGGTCTCATCCAGCAGCTGAGAGGAAATTGAGCTGCCAAGGCTCATGAAACTCCTGCTGGAGATCTGGGGGAAGATGAATGGTACTTAAGTAACAAGAAGACCATGAAATCAAACCATTAAAAAACAATTTCAAGACCCGCCTGCCCCCTCACCTTTTTCCATGTGATGAGCCCCAAAGTCATGGGCATCCCTTTGATCTTGCTCAGGTGGGCTCTTCTTTTTTCATCCCCCTTGTGTGGGAAATGCTGCCTCTGGGGGACTGGGATAGAAGCTCAAGCCCCTTCCTCCTATTGTCTCAGTTTTGTCCCAGACCTGGACAAAGGCTGAAGCCACCAAGTTCTCCTGTAGGTGTGTCTAGGAGAAATCTCATATGCCCACTTTTCTCGATTTCTTACAGTGCTTTTGTCCAGTCCAAGCTCCCTCTCTCTTTGTGCATGGCCTTGTGGTGTGACTGAGGGCAGAAGGGTCCATGAACTTGTCTGGTTCAGCTCCTGGACAGAGCACCTCTGCACCACAGTGGAGATGCTGATGTGTGTGCCCTGGACACCATGAATTTCTCCTGCTGCCTCACGGGCCCACCTTTCCATTTTTAAAAATTGGTTTAGCTTAAACTTAAATTTTGATCATTTGTACTATAGGGAAAATTAAATCACAACACGTGGGATAAGGTCGAAGAGTCCTTTGCCCAACTGTCCATGCCTCCATCCTCCCCAGAGGTTGCAACTCCTGTGGGAAGACACGTGTCCCTCTGTCCTTTCCACTCATCAACATGCATGTCACGTGCTTGCATCCTCAGAAGTATGACTTTGAGTGAGTGAAGGTCACCAGGTTTCCCCCAGCACTCGCAGCCTGTTCTCCCCTTTGTCAGAGCCCTTGGGCTGTACGATGGCGCTTGGCACCCTGTTCTGCTCCTTGGAGGTCCACACTCAGCCGTCTCCACCAGCTGAGCCCAGAGAGAGGGTGTCTTTCTCTACTCGGCTCACAGAAAGCAGATGGTGTTTTTCTAATTCGTATGAAGATGTAGTATATGCCACGGTGGCCCTGGACAGTCCCCTTGCTTGACTTAATTGCTCTGCAGCGTTCCAAGGTGTGGACCCAGCCCTATGACTGGATATGCGAGGCGCGGCTGCTGTGCCCATCACACACGATGCTTCAGCAGCCTGTCCGGGTACATGTGTGATGCCAGTGCTGTAGGAAGGAGGGGCTGCGGGCCACAGAGATGCACATTGTCAGCTCTGCTAGGCAGCGCTGCCTTGCCCTGGGAGGGCCCTCCACGGCGCCGCCTGCAGGCCTGCCGAGCACCGCGATGTTCTCAGCTGTCTCCTGCCGCAGGCCCCTGGGCTGCTGTGCCCCAGCAGCACACACCAGCGGGTCTGCGGACAACAGAAGTTTATTCCTCACTGCTCTCAAGGCTGCAGTTCGGTCAGGACGGTGGAGGACTTCCTGTCTGAGAGGCACCTGCTTCCTGGTCCACGAATGGTGCCACCTCACTGTGTCCTCAGGTACGGGGGAGACCGGCTGGCTTTCTGAGGTCTCTTCTGTAAGGACACTGGTCACTTCCCAACCCCTCCTAACGCTGTCACCTTGGGGACTAGGTGCCAGCCTGTGAGTTTCAGCAGGGCACAGGTAAGGAGGCCACAGCTCCCTCCCTCCCGAACATGCGCCTGGCTCTGGGGCTGCCCCTGGCTGCTGCATTAGCTCCGTCTTCACCGTGGCTCCCTGGCCGCAAGCTCCCTGCTCTGGGGACCATCTGGCCCCCTCCGGCCTGGGCTCTGGTGGCGACGGGGCAGAGCGCTGGGAGCCTCCCTGCTGGGGAGCCTGGCGCTGAAGCTGGGCCCCAGTGGGCCTGGAAGGCTCTGTGGTAAGAGACGCGCTTGGCTCAGCAGCAGTGCCGCTCTTCTGGTCTGGTTGGTCTGGACGTTTTACTTCGAGTGGCCAGGTCCAGCGTCGCCTGGAGAGGCAGTAGGAGGACGGACTTTTATTGATCCCATAAAAGCCACCTCAGCTCTGCTCCCATGGGTGGGGCTGGGAGACAAGGGAGGACCTTCTGGGCTCTGTGAGCAGACACCTCTGACGGAGTCACCCCTTCCACAGCGCCAGCCTCCTCCCATGCTACTTTGCCACTTGTGGCAAATACTTCTTGAACACCTCTGCTGCTCCCTGTTATGGAAGGGGAAGGGGAGGAGGAAGGAGAGGGGGAGGGGGAGGGAGAGGGGGAGGGGGACAGGAGGGGGGGAGAGGAGGGGAAGGGGGAGAGGGAGAGGACAGGGGGGGAGGGGGGGGGAGGGGAGGCGTTTGAATGAGCTCGTCCTGAGAGTCTGCGCAGCGCGGTGCGGACGCTGTCCTGTGGCCCTCAGCCAGACGTCCAGGAGGTGTGAGGGACCCTGTGCTGGTGCGTTGAGAGCACAAGGAGACAGCCCACCCTCTCTGGAAGACCCAGCCTTGGCCTCTGGAGCTGCAGGTCCACGGGCCCGCTCCACTTCGGGGCTCCGTGTTGGCCTCTGGCTCCTGCGTGCAGCTCGGAAAGTCCGCAGAGCCAACCTCCAGGCGGGGAGGCTCCGCCCGCCTCAAACTCTGATTCACTCTGGGAGTTGCGCAACTTTATGGCCCCCGCAAACCCTGCAGCTCACATTCTGGGATTTTCAAGGGTGGGAATCTGCCTCCCCCACTGCCACCTCCCTGGCAGGTGCTGGTGAGTGACCGTGGGTGGATGAGTCACTCCACTGCTGGCCTTAAGTGGAAACCGGGAGTCCCAGGTTTCAGACCTTCCCAGCAGCCTTCACTTGCTGGCTGTGCTTGGCATCCCGGGGTCCTGCGGTCCTGCGGCTGCCCAGGAAGTTCCCGGGCAGTGCACTGGCTTCCGCACACGTTTCCCCTCCTTGGCTGGGGTGTCCTGCAGGTCACTCCTCCTCCCAGCCTGGTGGGAGCCTTGTGGGTGGCTTCCTGTGAGCACGGCCCAGGTCCGGCTGCTTCTGCCCTCCTGGCCTCCGAGGGCCAGTGCCCCAGAGGCGGCTGAGCAAACAGCCCCGGAGCCACCCTGCGGGAAATGGAAAGAACAAAGAGCACTCCTTTCATCAGTTCCTTCTGTCAGAAGGCAAATGGCGAGATAATAACCTCAGAGAAAGCTGGAGTAGAAGAAAAAAAATGAGAAGAAAAATAAAATGAGGATACTTTCATGACTTGAGGCATTCATTTAGTTTTTAGTCAAGAAGCATGTGCTTATGACGTGCCAGGTACCCTGAGCCATGCCCACAATGCCCGTGACACGCTTGTGCAGCCCGAACCACGAGAGCTCGCAGTGCGGCCCAGGAGGTGCAACCAGGAGCCTGGGCCCAGCACACTGCCCGGGGCTGCTCACCTCTTTTTCCTCCTCCTCCTCCCCTTTCTCCCCCTCCTCTTCTCTCTTCCTCCTCCACTCCCATCAGTTTAGCGATGTCTGTAGGAGGAGTTGGTGACCTGTCTTCCTCACTGCCGGGTCCTTACTGCCTGTGGTTGATGCATAACAGTTATTTGTTGAGTGAATGAGGAGTGAGCAGCTAGGACCCTGGAAAGTCCACTACCGTGGGACCAGCAAGCCCCTTGGGAGGACTGACTAGGACCGCAGGACCTGAAGACTTAAGAGAGAGGCAGGGACGGGGGCGGGAAAGGTGGGTTGGGAGGAGGGGGTTTTCAGGTGGAGGGAAGCGCCTGTGCTGGCCGAGGACCTTGGCCGGTCAGCCGTGTGAAGGTGCCGGTCACCGCCGTGTGACCGAGAGCCAGCAGGCCCTGCCCTTTGAAGCGGTCGAGATGCTGCAGTGGGACAGGACCGTGTGGGCGCTGTGAGCCTGGAGAGCTTGCACTCTATAATGACTGTTAGTTTAAAAATTCAGATCACAATGAGATGTAAAGAAAGGACAACAGTCACCTTCGACCTCACCCCCAGGCGACCACCATCACGCTCTTTGCTGACTTCTCAAGTCCTCAGCGCTGAGGTCCTTTGGGAGCTGATGGTGTGCAGAGAGGCGGCTGCAGCTCTCCGTGAGGTCAGCGCAGGTGCGGGTGCGGCAGGACGGGGTGCAGCGTCTCCTGGCAGGCACCCCCCTCCCGTGAGGCTGGGAACCAGGGGCCACATTTGAGAAAAGGTCGGGGGGTCCCCGACGGAGAGGCAGGGTGTGAGACCTAAGAGCTCTAAAACCCAAACCCACACTTAGGAGATTTGAAAAATACAGAAAACTTCAAAGAAGAAAATGCTCGCCTGTCTTCCCCCAGGCAGACTCTTGTTCTCAAGACCAGGACAGCCGCCCCTTCCTCTCGCTCTACGCTGTTCGCCAAGACGGAACTAAGCCGATTGGCCTGGGTTCAGGGGCTGCTCACCGGGCTCTGCCACCTGTGTGTGTCTACTGGACGCACCCACAGATGCATGCAGAAGATCAACAGTGGAGTTTGGTGTCCCTTTCCTTTTACTCCTTTCATTCAAGAAAATTCTCTTGAATTCCAGTTTGGAATTTATATTCTTAAAAAAGTTTTCTCAAAGGACATTTTTGTTCTGAGATAATCCTTTACCATCTGTTATGGTTTATACATTGTGTCAACTTGAGAAGTCTAGAAGCTTAATTAACTAACTGGACAGCTCTCCATCCTGGGGTGTAGAGGACAAGCAGTTACCTGTTCATTGTGTCAATTTGAGTAAGTCAGAAGTTTGACTGAGACTCAGCAGGGAGCCAGGGTTCTTTGTAAATATCCTCAAACTGTGCAAAGGAAGGCAAGGAGATTTGTGAATGCTACACCCACCCTGGGGGTGGTGGTGGTGGTGTCCTGTGTACAATATAAGGGAGGAGAAGAGGCTTGCTTTGCCCCCTTTTACTCTGGCTGCTTTTGCTTGGCTGCTGCCTTGAAGTGCTGCCCCAGTGCCATGCCACCCTACATTGGAGCCAGCTGATTATGGACTGAAACCTCCAAAAAACTGTAAGGTAAATAAACCTTTCCTTCCCTAATTTTGGGTGTCAGGTGTTTTGTCTCAGCAACGAGTGAAAAGTAACCAAGACACCGTCTTTGATGATATCCCCTTAATTCCAAGAAGTTCAACTGGCCCCCGATCCTGGTGGATAGACGTTCTGTTGGGGCGTCTTTAGAATCACTGCCCCCTTGTTACTGGTTTTGGAGGTGGGGTTGCACCCAGGTCCTCCCTCCACCACTGACAGCCCAGCCGTGACACCGTCTCCACCTGTCTCGCCAAGGGCAGGCGTTGCTCCTCATCCTGCGGCTCCCCAGGGTGTCCAGAGGGAGTGGTCCGGCGGACGTGGACGGGGTGGGGCGTCCTGGTGGGCTCCCCGCACTCCCTGGCTGTGCTCTTTTTTCTGTTGCTCGGACCTCACTTTCTCCTCTACATCTGCTCACATTCGTTTTATTAACCAGAAGAAATTACAGAGTCACTGCGGTGCGGCAAGAGGAGTTGAGCCTGGGCAGCGACAGCTTCTTTGTTTATTGTTCTTTCCTCTGGCTTTGTCTCTAATGCACTGTCCAGGCCAGTGATCAAAGGCCTTCATATTCTTCATCTGATGCAGTGCTGAGAGCCCCTGGAGCAATGAGAGGACGACACTAACAGCTCCCATTCACCGCGTGCGCACTCTCCCGGGCGCTTTGCGGACAGGATGGCAAACCCGCTCGGAAGCCCAGACTAAGAGCCGCTGGGATTTTCCGTAGTGGGCATGTGAGCTGTGAGCCCAGTGGCCACATCCCAAAGATTCCCTCACACGGAGGTGCAGATGCCCAGCCCCGCTGCGTGAGGACAAGGAGGCCCCAGGCGACCACTCGGTGGCTCTGTGCCAGGACCCCTTTGATTTTTGATGTCTGCAAGTGACTGCTGCTCTTCTAGGGTCCTGTGGGCGTGAGCTACCAGGGTTCACGCGTCATCACCCCAGGCAGCAGAGCGCAGCTTGAGGTGCTCCCTGAGTGCAGCCCCTCCGGGTCCCGATGCCCCGGGCCAGCCTGGGGACAAGGGGGCGGTGAGCACTCGGGCCGCAGGCTGCAGCTGCAGGGCTGGCCTGGCCGTCGGCCTCGGAAGCCCAGGTTGGCTCTGCGTGCCTGTGGCCTGGGTGCAGGTGTCACAATCCTGCTGCCACACCTGGAACCTGCTGCCTTTCCCCAGATGCTTCTTTGCGTCAGCCTGTGTAGATTCTCCACATCCTTTCTGACCCAGACAGTACCGGGTGATATTGCTGGGACAAGGCTGCTGGAGCCCGCCCCCTGGAATGGTTTAATTTGTATTTTCATGATTCATTTTAGCTGATTCACATTAACAGTAGTAGCCAGGATCACCCTGTGGGTGGGTCACAGGGTGGGTGCCTGTCGGCAGAGGTGGGGCTGTGGTGTGCACGGAGTTCATCAGAATCCTCACCAACCAGTGTCTCCTTCAGTCTATGCCTCTGGAAAAGGAGGACTTCAAGGTGTCACCAGGGATGTCTCCGTTAGAGACCAGCCCTCCCCGGACCTAGACCTGACTCCCAGATAGTAGGTGAAGATGAAGGCCTACCTGCCAAGACAGCGAGAACTGGAGGCCAGGAGGCAGAGGCGAGGGGAGCCGTGCAGGGAGCTCCAGCCGGGCCGACTGTTAAAGTGCCAGAGCCCATGGCCGGAGGAACAGCTAAGTAGGGAGAACTTCACGTGGCCAGACGGCTCCAGGAAAGTGCCTCTTGTCGCTTCTGTTACAGACCACACTGGGGAGGATCTGGAACTCTTGGGGTCAGAAGTGTGTTGGATTTTAGCCTTTTTCAGATTTTAGACAAGCAATGTGGTGTCTACACTGTGCATTGCCTAATAGTCCCTACCGGGGCAAGGGTGACACCCAGGATCAAATGCGTTCGGAGTCACCCGTGTGAGGTGCTACTGCTCATCCTGAGCGGAACAGCTACAGACCATAGAGAGCGCTCTGCTCGTCCAGGTCAGGGGCTGTCACGTCATCAACCCAGACACTAAGTCTAGGAGAGCATTTTCAATTTTTAAAATCTTGTGGATAAGGAATTATAGACCTCGTCACTTTCTGGAGGACAATTTTACAATGCATATGAAGAATCTGAAAATGAACATATGCTTTCATCTAATAATTTCACTTTTATGAATTAGTTCTAAGAAAATAATTTTTACATGCAACAATTTAGCAACAAGGAAGTTTACTGTGGCATCATTTTTGTTTGAAACCAAACAAAACAGAATATAAGTATACATGAATAGGCAATGGAATAAGAGGTGAACCCTAAAATAAGACATGTGATTATTAATTTGTGAAGTTGTGCATGATAAGACACTATTTAGAGACAAATTTAAGGTGTGACTAGCTTAAATGTGAATGTTATTTGTATAATGAAACCTGGAAAGTGCATGTCAACTGGAGTTACCTCTAGGAGTTAGTCTGATGTATATTCTTAATTTATTTACTATTAATGTGGATTTTCCATTTTTTAACTCTAGGTTTGAAGAGTAAAACTTATTAATTAACAAGTTTTCCTCAATATCATTTGTCCATCAATAATTTGAAGGACTTGTGATGTACATAGGCTAAAACTAAGGCTTCTACCTTCTCCCTCTCACCTCCTGCTTTGGGGTAACACACCGAGACAAAATACCCAACTTACACAACTTAAAGGAGGAAACGTTCATTTTGGCGCATGATTTCAGGGTGTGCAGTCCCAGGTAGCTCGCTCCCAGGCAGAAGCATCATGGTGGAGCGGTGTGGTGGGAGAAAGTTGCTCATCTCACAGCAGCCCATTCCACTAACAACCCCAATGGTGAGCACAGTGCCCCATGACCCATTTGCCTTCCAAAAGCCCCTGCTTGGAACACATGAGCTATTGGGGTCACTCTCTTGCCTGGAGCCACAGCAACACGTATCAGTCTTGTGTGCTTCTTTCTAGAGCCTTTCTGGTTGCAAATGCGCATAGTCTTTTAAAGTGATATTTGCAGACCTGGAGTCTGGTGTGTCCTTCTGTGGTTTCATGGTTCTCTTTACTGTCATTAACCTCTTTCTGTTCTGCAAAGTTGTTCCTTGATTTACTTGATCCCTCCCACAGTGCTGAACGTGTTGGTAGTTTCTACTTATTTGCTATCTCAAACCATGTGATGAATATTCTTGTACATGTGGCTTTGTGCATAAGCACACACATTTGTATTGAAGGGTGCTTAGTGATTTTCTACAACGTGCATGTGTTGTTGAACACATTGAAAGATTTCAGTAGACTGTTTCTAAAACCCCGAAATCACTCCATTTGCCCATTTTTGAAACCTCAGGATGAACGACCTATTCACTAGCTCTCCCTTGTAAGTAAATACCACATATTTTTGGGCCACACAGATTTGTACTTGTTCACCTGTGCCAAGGAGTGTCTGGCCCAGGGCTGCACATAGGCTGAGCACCCCCACCTGAAGGAGGCGGGTCCAGTTCCCAGAGCTGAGGGTAGAGTGGGGGATTGTTCTTGGGTGGCTCTGGGGAGACTGTCCCAGATGGCCCGGTGACCTGGGGCCCTTTCCCCACTGCTGGTGGCTGCTGACCTCTCCCGCAATGGCCTCCATCACTGCTACAAGTAGTGATGGTCCAGGCAGGGGGCTGGGTTCCAAGAAGCTCAGTCCTGGTGGGTGTTTAGGGGTGTGAGGGGCTCTGAAGTAGGGCTGGTGAGCCCAGAGGTCCTCGGCTTAGGCCCCACCCTGTGCTTCTGAGCCCTCTAGCTTTTCCTTCCTCTGGTGATTTCAAAACCGGTGGCACTTATCCTCAGTTTCCCTTTCACACTGGAAGCTCCTCAACTGGGAGGTAGGCACCGAGTGGCCGACATTTCCCCTGCACCTGCCCTTCCCTGAGCTTCTTATTAAATAGGCAGCGTGTCCCGCAGCTCAGGGGTCCTAGAGTTAGGGAACCCCTTTTCTCTTCTACCCTAGCCTCCTCAAACCTGCAGCTCCCACAGGCCACCACATCACCGTCTAGAAATTTCTACCTCTTGTGTGCACAGGAAGAAGAGAAGAGTTGTCAGAATCTTCCCTGAAATTCAGACTACTCGAGTGTGAGACCAAAGGTAACTCCTTCTTTCCTTCCTTGGCTGCTCTGTTCCCAGCCCTTCCAATAACGCCACCATTCCCGCCTGTGTAATTAGCAGAGGCATAATTAACACAGGAGGGGAGTCCTGCTAACAGATCTGAGCAAGCGTGCCCTCCTAAACACAGGACAGGAGGCAGAACTGTACAGGCTGCTGCATGTTGGCTGGCAAGGTTCAGGTAGATAATCAGCTTTGCCACCTCCTCCTCCACGCACATTTATGTGCTTTGTGCAGGGATCCGCCCTGTGGAGTGGAGGAAGAGAGTTAGGGAGGTTCTGAGACACTGAACTGGGAACTGGAAAGGGTGGGCTTGAAGAACTGGGGAGTCATCGATGGAACTGAATTTTTGACACGAGGATCTTTGGAAGGCAAAGGAAAGTAGAGTCTTGGGGCTGACCGCGGATAATACAGGATAGCTCAGTGTTCATGAAGTAGCTGCTGTGTTTGGCTCCAAGACTCAGCCTTCTTCAGTTCTGTTACTGACCTGGTGGGATATGTTCCCAGGGCTCATGTGTTGGGGGTGTGGTTCTCAATGCAGTTGCATTCAGCCGTGGGACTTTGGAAGGTGACTGGGCCATGCAGGCTCTGACTTCACACTGGATTCATCCATTGGTGGCTCATAATTTAATAGCATTGTTGAGAGGCAATGGAGGCTTAGGAGGTGGGGTTTTGTTGAGGGGAGAAGGTCATGGTGGTATGATCTTGGAGCTGTATCTCACACTCAGGCCTGACCTCTGCTTCCTGTTCACCACATGGTGAACCACTTTGCTCCACCCACCGCAATGCTCTGCCTTCCTAGGCCCGAAAGCAAGGGAGCCATGGGCCATGGACAGAACCCTCTGAAACCGTGAGCCGCAGTAACTTTCCCTCCTGTAAACTGATTTTCTCAGGTGTTTTGTCACCCTGATAGAGAGCTGACTAACACAGTCTCTGTGGTACATGGTCAAGTCTCACTGGTCACAGGTGACACCAGTGTCTGGGGTTGGAGTTTGAGTAGCTGAAGACCACAGGTGGGGATCACAACTGGGGTTTGCCTGACTCTCGAGGCTTAAAGGAAAAGTCATTCTTGTTGCAACAGGCAACTTCTCCATCCTTTGGAGTTTGCACATAAAGTGTAGGATTTGCTAGAGGACCAGACAAGGAAGAGACAGAAGAGAGGAGTCCAGGATAGCTCTGGGCTCAGGCTGGCACTGCTGCCGTTTGTTCCTGACACTGAGAAACATGCGAGAGGAGCCGGTTTTGGGGTGCTGAGATCAGGTGCCTAACAGAGGACTCTGTGGGCAGAGTTGGCCGGGAGTATGGGATATGGATGGGGAGGGAGCCCCAGCATCAGAAGAGGAGAGCACAGGAGAAGGCTCAGGACTGCTCTGGGCCCTGCTGCCTCCTGGAGGGGAGAGAAGAGGAACTGATGGAGGGCGGAGAGGGGAGGAAGCCCACGCGGTGTGGGGCCCAGGGGCCACTCCGATGAAGAAGAGCTCCATGGAAACCGTGTCAGGATGGGAGGTAGAAGCGAAGGCTGGAGGAAAGCCACAATCTTTAGCCTGCACCTGTCCTGAGGACCGCGTGTGGGGATGGTGGAGCCCACTCCTGTCCACACAGCCTCCCCCGCCGGTGCTTCCCTGGGCCTTGAACCTCTTGGTGGATTTCTACTCATGGTTCAGGCCTCACCCTTCAGGTGCCTCTCCCCAGATACCCTGATGCCGCTGGATCCCGAGTTGGCATTTCGAGCCCTGTGTGCCTCCTCCCTGTGGCAAAGGACCTGACCAGGGATCTCCTCAGCCTCCGTGCCCCTGCAGGTGCAGGGATCCGGCACAGTGAAGCCGCTGAGCGCCTCTTGGTCCCTGTGCTCTCTTTCACCCTCCTTCCTTCTCTGTGTGTGGCCAGGGTCCCGGCTGAGACTGGGCCGAGAGCCAGACCTTCTGCAATGTCTTGGGGACACCTGGCCCCAAAAGGTGATGCATCCTCACACATTTTCTTGAAACACAAAAAGCATTAATGGTGTAGCATTTGCTCTGTAGCCCTCTGCCACCCTCTGTCCTGCTTTGTCCTTGAGAACCCAGGCTTAACACGCGAAGACGAACTTCCAGAGATGAATCAGTGCTAAACCACTGAGTTCAGCCTCACAACAGCACCTTGCCTCCCAGTTGTTTTGTCCCCGGGAAGCAGCGCCAGAAAGTGAACTTCTTTTGAGAAGAGTGTGTGGGAGAGCTGGACTCTCATGTGGCTGGATTTTCCCAGGGGAAACTGAGGTAGACAGATGGGGGCAGCACAGGATCCACAGTGAAGTCTGGATGCTGTCCCTGGGTCCCCAGGGGAGCTACCTCGTCCTTCTCGGGCCGCTCTGTCCAGTGCTGTCAGCTGCTCCCCCTGAACGTGTGTTACTGTCACTCTGCTTAATTCCCATTTAATATAGCGGTGAGATAAAGACTGAGGATTCATGGGCTCAGCCTGCAAAGGTGCAGTGCAAATGTGTGGAAATAAAACATCTCCCGACCCTGCTGTCAGATACGCAGATTTTATTTATTTTCGTAGGAGTGCAGTGTCGAGTGAGGTAGACTTTTTTTTTCAGTTGTTGTCACTTGGGGCATTAAATTTAGGGAGCAGTCCATCTGTCGTGGCGAGAGCCAGCAGGACTGCACAATGACAGGACCTGGAGACTCAGGCTCTGAGTTTCGTAATAAATCCGGGTCTGTGGCCAGGCCCTGGGGCGGGGAGGGTGGCGCAGGGTGAGAGAAGGAGGGCCACGCTTGCGGGGTGTGAGGCCAGGCCTTGTCTTGCTCTGGGCTCCATAAATCAGATCCCAGGCACTGCTTGGAGTGCAGGGAATGAGCCTGGGCGTGGCAGGAAGCCAGGCCGGTGAGTCATAAGCAGGTCACAGTTGTGGGCACGCCAGCCGAGTCCGCTGGGACGCTGGGGGTGCTGTCTTTCTCCCTCTGAGGGTTTTCCGGGGGCTCTGCTGGCTCTGTGATGAGGCACTACTGCTTCCCCCACCCGCCTGCTGTGCGGCCTGCGATTGGCTGCTGGAGTCCTTCACCTGCCCTGTACCTGTGTCCTTCCAGGCTGCCTCTGCTCCCTGGGCTTTTGTTTCTGTGACTCTCAGTTGCCAGCATGCAGACTTCTGGTCACCCCTCAACCTGTTCTCTTTCTTCTGTGTTCACAGAACTGTGGCCAGTTGGGCTCCAGGCTCCCTGGTGGCTGGGGTGGCCAGCTGTGGGGGACACCCGACTTTGAGCCAACCAAAAGACAGCATGATTGGCTGCTGCTTTTGGTTAATCTCTCACTGGTCTGGGACCCTCTCCCTTCCTTCTTTCTCCTGTGCTAGGGTGCTGACCCTGGTCACTCTGCCACCTCCAGTGAGGGTACCTGAGGGTGGTGGAGGGAAGATGGGACCTGCCTGGGCCCCCAAATGACCTCTAGAGCAGTCCTCCCGCAATGTCTTTTATGAAGCATTTGGTTTGGGACAGCTTTGTTAGATTATGGTAACTTTGCCTGTTAATCGAGTAATAAACCAGCCCAGATCTCTCTTCTGGGGTCCTGACCCATCTGTCCAAATCTGGTACTGTCCATTCTGCTTGGATGATGCTCAGGTCCTCAGTTAAAATGTGGCTCTTCATTTTTCCTCCCTTCCTCCCCTAATGCAACTCTTCTCCTTCTCCAGGTCATCTTGGCTGAGTCACCTGAGCTCCAAGACGTTAGGACCTGTTTTCTAAATGCCTCCCTGTACCTCATCTCCACGGAGGGCACCCACGCCCATTGATCTGCTTTGCAGATATGTGTGTCACAGGTCCAGTTTTCTTCTATGGACTTCTGGAGAGTGGTGTTCATTATACACCTCTGTTACTAGTAGAAGTCCCTGCAGAGTTCCCTTTGTTTTATTTTATTTTGTGTCATTTCATTTTTATTTTTGCTGTTTCTTTTCCTTTCCTCAGCTCTCCATGTTTGTGTGCGTCTTGAAGTAGGTGTACACTTCTGGGAAGTGCAAGATGTATATGCATGAACGTGTCCTCATTTTAGGGTGGTCTTGTAACAGAGGTCTCCTCCTAATGCCTTGATAACACAATGTTTTTAAAGATTCATCAATGCTGCTCTTCGGACCCTGGCCCACCACTCCCATCTCCTCCGAGTGTTCCATAACTGACTGGTACCATATTTGCTTATCCTTTGCTCTAATAATGACAATTACCACAGAATCCCTGCTCAACACTAAAATGTTGCGGAAAAGTCTCTTGGACAGAGTCCATGGGGGCCCTGTGCAAGCTCTGCCGGCTCACCGGGCGGGGCGGTGCTCCCGTCTGGAGGGCCAGGCCCGCTGATTTCCCCGAGGAACGGTACTTGGCTCTCCAAGGGACTGTACCAGCCCCTCTCCTCGTCAGTGCAGTAAGGTGCTCTCCCCCGTGCTCACTCCTCCCCGGGTGGAGATACTCGCACTGGCTGACTTTTAGATTTCGCCAGTGTCACAGGTATAAAGTGGCTTCTCGACGTCCCTTGACTTGGCCGTTGAACTAAGCCATCAGTTCTCAGGCTGGCAGGCTGCCCTCCCTCTGCACCTTCTGTCTGTTCACCTCTTTGCACAGTTTCCCCACCAGCGTTCCTGTCTCGCCAGTGTTAGCCTACGGGGAGAGGTCCCTTTCACAGGAGCTCTCCTGGCGAGCACCGTTCCTGCGCACATTCGTGTCTGCAAGCTCGCTGGTGCCAAGTGAAGCGCAGACGAACCCACGGGGAAAAAGGGTTCCCAGGAGTTGGGGCAGGGCCCGAGGGGAGGACTGAGCTATCGCCGGGGTGGTCACCCCGGGGGTCTGCAGAGAGCCTGCGCCTCCGCCTGGGCACACCGCTGTCCACAGTTCGTTAGCAGTGAGGGTACTAGCAATTATCCACCGAGAAGTTTTCATTAAATGCTGCTTTAAATTTTTCGACTATTTTGGAGTGCACCATTAAATTGATTGGCCCATTAAAATCAGCAGTTAAAAATGAGTTCATTGTTTAAAAGGAAAAATAATGATAACGATACTGACAGTCACTGAAATGATGCGCTGTCCTGCTCCAAATCAGAACGGAGCTGTTAACATGTGAAATGTAAACGAGCAAATGAATTTTCCTACGATTAGGCCCGACACTGGTGATTCACTGTGAACAGAACAACGTCGTTAATCACACTGAAGAAGTGTTAGTTTTAATTCCATGTGTTTGAGAGTTTTGCTTGTGTTTAATTTGCAAATTAATTTTTATAGGTTTTTTTTTAAAAAATAAGATTTTGTAACCATGAGGATTTTACAGCTGCTCTAATGTTTCTGTGTTTTAAGTAACGTAATCATAAAAACAGTTTCTACAAATACGGAGTCTGTGACAACTTTTGCAGGAGGGCTCGAAAAGCACTGCCTCGGTGCGCTGAGACGCGGCTGTCTGCTCCGCAGGCTGTCTGCTCCAAGGCGGGGCGGGCTGCGCTGTGGGCACCGGCTGGAATTCTAGAACGCCAGGGAGTTCACGTGAGGCGAGGTGAATGTCAGGGGCAAGCTTCACCTTCTGCAGTCTGGGGACGTGCGTTGAGTGCAGTGGGCCGCCCGCCCTGCTCCCCTCCAGGGGCTTCCTTTACTGCGAGGCCCAGAAGCCGAGAACTACATTTCCCAGGCTCCTTTGCACACCAAATTCTGGAAGAATTTAGACCCAGCCTCTCTGGTGTACTCACCTGGGCTAGGAGCGGCTGAGGTGAGCCGAGGCCCGGAGTCTGCTCTTTCTGTGACCAGGCCCGCGCGTGGGGAGGCTCCTACTGGTTCCGGCCTGGCCCATCTGCGCAGAGTCTGAGGCAGGCATCCCGTGGTGGCCTCGATGGTCTCCCGGCGGTGGCACAGATGGCGTGGTCTGGTGTCCAGACCGAGGAGAGGCGGCAGCTCTTTCGGTGGCTCAGCTTTGCCCGTGGCTGTCGGAGTCATTTCAGAAAGCAGAATCTGTTTGTTGAATGCTTCCAGTGATTGAGTGAGCTGAAATCCCGTCACGATTCATTCCTGCGTAGCCCGACTGGAATATATTCTGTTCTTTGCAACCAAAGGCTGGCCGACCCGCGGGCGCACCCTGTGGACCGAGCCTTCCGCGGGCCAGCTCCCAGGGTGGGATCGTGTTTCGCGTGCAGGGCCCTCGCTAAGGCTACGTGGGCGCAGTTTCGGTCTTGGCCATGGGGGAGCCCAGAGTGACTGCGGTGGCCTCGGGGCCACCCAGGTTATGGTCTGGAGTTCAGGAGGGGACATGGGTGCTGGTGGCCAGGGAGGTCACACGTGAAGGGTGGCACTGCATTGAGGCGCGTGGAGGCCAGAGAGGTGACAGGGAGGAGCAGGCACGGGTGGGAAGGACGGCGCGGGCGCCACGTGGGGCGGCCAGCTGAGTGTGGGCGGGGCCCGGAAAGCCCGGATGCCGGGGCGCAGCCGCGTCCTAGCGGGGGTTTCGGCCTTCGGGGAGCGGAGGAGCCGCGTGCGTGTGCGGAGGGGGCGGTGTTGGCCGCGCGGTGTCTGCGTGGCGGCGGTGGCGCTGTGGCGTGGGGCTGAGGCTCGCGGCCCCTCGTGTGAACCTGATCCGGCTCCTCGGGACGTGAGCTGTGGGGACCCCCGAGGACGTCTGTCCTGGAAGAGTCGGAAGGGCTCGCACAGAGCCGCCGTGCCGCGGCTGTCGGGGCAGACGCTGGGAGGCCGCCGGGCTCCTGAGCGCAGGGCTCGTGGGGAAAAGGTCTGGAAAGGATGTTTGGCAAAACTGATTTCTTTAAGCCGCAAAATGGAGACGATTTCATTTTAGTTTTTTACCTTTGCTTGGGTGATAATGGAAGGCTGATTTCATGGTTGGAAATCTTACGTTCTTGAGGAACTGGAAGTTTCAGGGTGGAATCGGTTAACGAGGGGAGGAGCTGGATTTCACTGAGCACTGGGTCTGGGCCGAGCCCCTGATGCAGCGTTCTCCGAGGGTGGTGTGGCCGGGACGCGGAGTGGGGCGGCCTTGTGTTGCTGCCACGGGGTACAGTATCTGAGGCTGGGTGCTTGGTAGGGGAAAGGGGCGGGCCGGCTCGTACTTCCGCGGTGGGGCTCCTGCCTGCACGGGACTGAGCCCCGGCGAGGCCATGTGCGGTGCAGCGGGGCAGGTGCGCACGCAGGGCCGCGGGAGACCCGGGGGCCAGCCCCGCTCCCTTTGTCCTCCTGGGGCCGTGTCCACTGCAGTGAGACTCCTTCTCACCACGGGCGGAGCGCCGTGACTTTGTCACCGTCCGCTGGGCCTCTCTTTGTGAAGGTCCCACCACTCAGCACGCCACACCAGGGACCCTGCTCCCCGCACACGAACTCCTGGGGCCACAGCCTCAAACCATTTCCAGGCCACACTGCGGCTGCTTGTCAGCGAGCAGGGTCTGGGTTGAGGGATGGCTTTTCCCATTCCGGTAATTTCTGGGAGCATAAAAAAGGGCATTGTTTTGGGTAAGATAGTCAGAGAGGAGTCACAGGATGGAGGGAGAGGTGCCCTTCCGCTCTGGGTTTCCCGCCCGAGGCACAGGCTGGGGCGGCAGGCCACAGGCTCAGCTCTCAGGGGTGGGTGCGCTGGGCAGCTTCTGCCCTCCCTGCCTCCCTTCCTCCCCGCTGAGCTGTTCATAGCGTGTCACTAAACTGAGCCAGGGCTCGGAGTGCTGTTCCGGTCATTTTTACTTATGGACAAGGATGCAAGATGATAAACCCCAGGGTGGTAAACCGAGCGCCGATGTTTCTGAGGCCCATGCCAACAATGCTGTCCTCTCCACTCAGAACCAGCTGCGACTGGTATTCCGCTGAACACCCGTTCGCCCCTCATCCTGCTCACTGTCGTCCTGGTGAGTTTGGCCTGGTCCACTTCTTGCACAGACCCTGTTCGACCTAAGTACTTGGTAGGATTTCAGGGCCTCTCTGACCTCCTGCTTGGGAGGAGGCCTGAGACCCTGCTCACTGACTGCCTCTCTCTTCCTGCGATCTCCAGGGAGCCCACAGGGCCCTCCCCTCCCCCACCCTCCCCTACTCGGTCTGCATGTCGGTGCTGGTGCCACTGCCGCTGCCCTGGGGCTGAGATGGGGAGGGAGGCACGCTTCCCAGCTGGAAAGTTCTGTGTGGGCCTCCCAGGCCTGAAAATCCTGAAGTGGTCTCCTGTGTCCCACCTGCCCCATGCCCAGGTGTGTCTGGGCGCCCTCTGCAGATGGCGCAGTCCCCGCTGCTGTGGTCCTCAGAGGCTCCTGGCCCGAGGGGTGGGGCTGTGCCAGCAGAAGTGGGTCAAGGGTGAGTTGCGTGACGGTGGGGATGCAGGTTGGAGCCGGGATGGCCCCGGGCCGGAGGATGGGGTTCGGAGTGGTGATAAGAATGTGACCTGCAGGGCCGGCACTCGGTCAGGGAGGAGGGCCTCGGGGTGGCTGGAAAGATGGACAACGATACAGATAACAAAGAAGGCGAAGGCCGCAGTAGGAAAACGTGGCTGGAGGGAAGTCAGACTCCAAGAGAACCTGGGGGAAGGGAGCCCGGCGGAGCGTGGAGCACGGGCGCCCAGCGGAAGGCTACTTGCTGGCCGCATGTCCTCGTGTGGCCTCTAACACACGGTTCTCAGAGGAGGCTGGCACACGCATGGGGACGCCGGGCCTGGGTGTCCGTGTGGCCAGGGCTTGGCAGGAGCCAGTTTGTGATTCCCAGAACCTTCCGTGGCTGAGCGGAGAGCGGGGAGCTGCTTGTAGCCGTGCCCTGGGGACCTCAGTTGCGCTGTGACTGCTTGTGCCCTGGCCACTTCTGGATGACTCCTGGCTTGTTTGGAGTGCTCTGGAGATGGCCAGAGATTAGAGTGAACTCCATGATTTCTGGGGTGGGGAAGAGGGAACGTGGGTGGGTGCACAGGCTCCTTGTGGAGGTCGGTGAGGTGACAGGGTCTGAGTCTCTGGCTCTGTGGAGAAGGCAGTGGTCCCAAGGACTGTGCTTTGCCCGCTGCTCCCCACCTCCGGGCAGTGGAAATGCCTGATGGCTCTAGAGCGGGGAGAGAGACACACAGAGCTCAAGGCAGGACATGGCCAGCGGCAGAGCCTGAGCCTGAGGACGGGGCCGCCCAGGCTGTGGCTGGGACCACGGAGGGGAGGGGTGAGGCACCCGGGCACCTGCACAGCAAGCGCCTCTGCCCTGGGCCCACAGGGTCACTTCCCTTGGGTGCTGTCCCCAGGCGGGTGGGTAGCTGAGTGCCCCAGTGTTCAAGCAGGGGACTGAAGACCCCACTGCCACCACGCCAGCCCTCAGCCCTGCCTCGCCTCTGGGCTCTGGTGGCCTGGAGCACAGCAGCCAAGGGGCCACTTCCCACCCAGCAGGTCCCTTGGAAGCCTGGAGTCGGCCCGACTGGCCAGCGCCTGTGCCCTGTCGGCGATCCGGATACCGCCTGTGACTGTAATCGCCTCTCCTCAGAGCCGCTGCCTTCTCCAAAGCAGGGCGCCTTCGTGGGGCTGGTTTCATCATTTTCATGTCCCTCTTGGCCCGTGTGGGTGCCACACAACACAGCTCTGCACAGAAACAGAAGAGGCGTCAGAACGAGGGTATCCGCTCCACACCAGGGCTGGCCGAGGCGTGGCGCAGGGTGAGGCGGCCCATCGCGTGTGCCTTGGATAGAACTGGGCAGGGCGGGCTTCAAGGCCCACTGTAACCTGGGGCATTCTCTTATCCTCAACGGCAACCCAAGCCCAGGTGAGAGGTGGTTTCGGAAGACAAATACCTTGCCAACTTTGGTTCTTTTTGAGTGTATGTCACATCTAGAAATGACTCAGATTTGCTCAGAGGTAAGTCTGGCAAATTCTAGTGGTTTTTTTCAAAGTGAGAACTACCGTTTCGGATCATAAATAAGGTATGCGACTCTAAAACAGTGAGCTTTTTGTTTTGTTGTTCTACGTGACCTGGAAGACAATTCCAAAGGATGAAGCACAAATGTATTTTGAGGCAGAGAAGACTTGTTAAAATAAGTGCCCAGCCTCCCACGGTGACCACTATGAAAGGAAGCAACGTATTGGGTATTTAGATGTTTAAATTGATCGGTCTAGTGAAATCCTGGCCATGATTCGCTTACAGGCAAATATGCAAGACATTTCCCATTGCTCAGGAACAGTGCTGCCTCCTCCCTTCCGGTCAAGCAGATGCCAGGACCCGAAGCCCCAGACCGGCTCAGGGGGACACTGAACGTCACAGGACCACTGCCACCCATTTTCTCCCTTTCAAAGTCATTGTGTGTTCTGTCTCCCCTGCCTCTGGGCTCACGATGTCATACTTTAGGGGTTGTCAGAAGATCTGTAATGCAGGGCGACCCAAGAGCTCTACCTGGAATGTCCACTGACACAGGACAAGAGCTGACGCACTTCCTGGGGTAAAGACCAGCCATCCCTGGTTCCCTTTCCCAGGAGTGGGACTTCGGTCACCCGGGCGTTGGTGGAGCCGCCCTCCTGTTGCACGCTGGCCGTGCTCGGTTTGGCTGGGGTCTCTCTTCCTGCACCCCAGGCTCTCTTGGAACCAGCACCGTGGACGTGTTGGGTGTGCTCAGTCTCCATGGCCGGGCCGTCCCGTGCATGGCAGGATGCTCAGAAGCGCCCTGGGCCCCTTCTCCCCGGGTGGCAGTAGCTGGGTCACTCTGCCCCGGTGGCAGAGCAGACAGAGCTGGTTCTGCACTCAGGGCCCTTGGCGCTTTATGCTTCTGGGTCCTCCGTCCCATAACCCCCATGGGTTTTCCTTCTCAGGGCGGTGTGGTGACTCCTCTAGGGGCTGCCTTGGGGTGCAGGAGCCTGGCTGTCCAGTATCCCTCACGGTCACCAGCTGTGGTGGTGCAGAAGCGTGACAGTGTCCCTTCCCGAGGGTTGGCCCTCTCTGGGGTGCAGTCTATACACCAGGACTCGTCTTGCACTGAGTCCAGGCGGGCACTTTGGCCAAACTGCCTGCGCAGTGTCTCCCTGCCTGGCCCCGTCCTGCGACCTTACGGGTTTCTCCCAGGACGCTTCCTCCAAGGATCATTGCACGCGCGTCGCATCCCAGTCCTTCCAGGGCCTACTTTGGGGTGCCTCCTCCCGGGGTGCTCACTCTCACTTCTGTTCCCCCAGTTAGGGCAGAGGAGTCTGAGCAGCTGAACCTCAAGTGGCTTGAGCTGCAGCCCTCGAGCCCGGGTGATCCTCGGTGCCCTGAGACCCCTCGGGGCGTGGCTTTAAGCCACTGAGACCAGAAGCAGAGGTGAGGGGCCTGGCCTGGGGGTCTCTCCAGCCCCAGGAAGTGAGGCTTTTCTTGCCAGCTTCACATGGAGGAAGTGGAAAGCAAGTTCTTTTAGGCCTCGTTTAGGGGTGCTAATGCCACTCGTGAAGATTCTGCCTTCAGGACCCAGTCACTTCTCAGAGGCCTCTCCTCCTGGTCTGTCCCTGGGACCAAGGGTTTGCAGGGACAGACACCCCAGTCACCGTGGTGTGCTGGGACAGGAGTGGCGGAGGGAAGTTCCAGCACAGGCATGAGGTTGGGCAGTGTGCAACCTGCCCACTTGTGCAGAGGAGGCACGTGGGCATGGAAGGTGGAGAAGCTTCCACTGGCTGCCTAGGGGCAGGATGACTCTAGGGTGGTGGCTCTAGGCTCAGGCTACAGTATTTGGGGCTGAGGACTGGCCTCTCACCCCAGCTCCATGTCCCGCTGGGTCTCACCATCGCCATCACCCCCACAGTACAGCACAGAGACCACATCCACTAGGAGACCACATTTTCCTAATCCAGTGCAGGCGCCAGCACTTCCGGAACAGCTCTTTCTAGACAGGAGTTCTACAGAAACGCTCCTGGGCTTCTGGTAGACCCTTGGTTCTGGTTATAGCACATGGCCTGGGGTAAGAGATGGCAGAAAAGGTTTGCTCCTAGGCCTGCACTGTTTTCTTCATGGACCTGTTAGAGTTCTTTGACAGTAAACTGAAGACATTGACCTTATTTTTTTACTTTCAGAATTTAAACCCTAAATTTTTAAATTTTACTTTAAAGTTTTATTTAAAAAAAATGTAGGAGTCTGTGTTTGCAGCGCAGTGATTACATTTGTCATGGGGCTGCACATGCTCAACACACCTTAATTCTTTCTGTGTCCCACTCCCTCCCCTCCCTCCTCCTCTTGATCCCTTTCCCATTTGCAAAAGATTTACGTTTTTAAAAGGAATTGATTGGAAGGATATTGAGTGTTAGAAGTATAGAAAGAGAGATGACCAACCAGGAGAATCTTAAAATCTTACGTGCAGTCTTCGTTGGGGTCTTTCCTTCAGATGTAGCTGTGTGTCCCTCCACCCGAAGTTCTAGTCCCAGAAGAATCTCAAAGGCCTCTGCTAAGTCATGCTCCCTTATCTCGGCCCAGTGAGATGGAGATGTCTTGACCCAACAGGGCCCAAGGAAAAACTGAATTTGATTAGCAAAGAAAGAGGCTGGTTGCTAGGAATGCATAGACAGCAGGTGACAAGCAAGTGCCCCCGTGAGAATCTTCTAGATATAGTGAAAGCTACCTAACCACCTGCCTTTGGCTTGTCTTAGCAGCCCAGGTTAAAAGGATTTGTTCCATCAGCAGATGGACAGCCTGCATCATTGGGGTGTCCCTGGGACCCAGCTGTAGGTTTAGGGAGAATTCTCCATGGACACCGCTGGGACCCAGGTTTCTCGACTTCCCTGAAGACTGCGGACCTGACTGGCTAGCAGGTAGAGGTAAGGGCCAGGTGCTCCAGTTGGCAGAGGCACCTTACTTGCTTGTGCCTTGGCTAGGGCAGCCTGTATGCTGAACCCGAACTGTTTTCCAGAGCCCTAGCTGGTGGGCCTGGTGGCCCATGGTGGGCTGACTTGGCCAGGTGCCCCTGAGATGAGCATCTGGAGCCAAATCCTTGAGGACAGTTTGGCTTCCAACATTGGACATTGGCTTCAGCTCACTATTTACCCCCAGAACTTTGTGAGTGATCTTATTTCCTTTTGTGTGCAAGCTGCTACAATTCCGTGGAGAATAGCTCCCCTGCAGGACCTCGTCGGCGTCCCCACCCCGCCTGTATATCCCACTCTAATTTCTACCTTTGCTTGTCCGTGCTGTGGATAGGTTGCACTATTATGTGATGTATATTTACTATAATCAGTTTCATTCCCTTTGTGGAAAAAGTCTGGGCAGAAATAACACAGCTTCTTCTCAAATGCTTACTGGCTCTATGTTCTCAGGAAAGACATTCAATGCTCAGTAGCTCAGTTTTCTAAACAATGCCCTGCCAGTGCTGCTGGGTAGCTTTAGGGATCAGGGAATTATTGTGCAGGAGGGGGGTCTGCCTGTGGGGCAGTCACGCAGTGCATTACTACACACCAAGGAAGCAGCCATCCAGTGAGGGTGAGGCTCACGGAGGTTTTACTCTGTGTCTTGGTTGCTTTTCTCGTTGCTGGGACAAAATACCCAACACCCAAAATTAAAGGAGGAAAGGTTTATTTGGCTCACAGTTTGTAGAGGTTTCAGTCCACAATCAGCTGGCTCCAAGGCAGAGGGCATGGCAGAGGAGAAAGAGCCACGGCAGACAGAAGGCAGCACACAAGGGACGACCGCAGCTCTTTCCCTTACGTCTTACCCAGGCTACTTAGGGTGGGCAGCACTCACACCCTTCATCCTGACACTGCACTATGAATCAATCCCAACATTGTGCCCTTGATCCCAGCAGCACACACCCTAGATCCTGCCCCCTCTGAGAAGCCCCACTTGTGACTGACGCTCTTGGGGGACAGCTAGATACAGATGAGCTTCGGCAAAGCAAAGGGAAAGGACAAACTAGGAGGCAGAGAGGGCGTTTCCAGACTGGGTGGATCCACATTGCCCCTTATCAGTTCCAGTTGCTGCGTGGCTCCTGCAGACCTATCTCTGCTGGGTGCTGCCAGGGGCACGCAGCATATGCACAAGGCACCCTGCCCTGAGAACTCGGGGAATCCAGGCTCCTCCCAAATGGGGCCTGACCTGGGGAAGCTGAGTCAGGCATTGGACTCCTTTGTTACAGTCCTGATAGGAACCGGAGTACTTGGGGAAGGAGGGGGCAGCTTTAAGGGCTCTTGGTTCACATGGAGTCTGTCCCACCTCAGCTGTGAAAGCACCCATCTCATTATGGGTAACTCACTTGAGATTTACAAACGCTTTGCTTGTAAGCATTATTTTATTTCCCCAAGAATGAAAATCTGTTTGATTTTTACCTAACTTTAAGGGGATTTTTTTTCTCTTTTGTGGGCTTTGACACCATTGTCAGTGCCTCTCTGTGTTTGGAGACAGTGTGGACACTCCTGCCAGTGTGGATACTCCATGAGTCCCCCTGAGTCCAGGAACACACAGCGTATGCATGAGGGATGAGGGAACTCAAGCACCGGCTGAGCTGGTTGCGATAGCTGTCAAGAGTAGAGGACGGTCCCGCTCCCCACCCTAAGCCATAGTGCTTTGTAGTTGTATGCACAGTCTGGCCCGTTCTCTGCTGGCTGGGACGGGACATTGTGGTGAGGCCCACCTCAGAAGCCCCAAAGTGACCAGTTTCTAAAAGTTACTCCACAGAGATTTCCAAAATACACAGCATGCTTGGTGATGTTAGGGCAGATACAGACAAAAAAGTAAACAAGCTTCAGCAAATTATGGAAGGACAGCATAGAAAGCAAATGGATTCCATAAAGCAGATTCAAGTAGATATCCAGGAGAATAGAAACTCTATTGAAAGTATTCAAAGCAGATTAAGCCAATGTGAGGACAGGACCTCAGATATTGAAGACAGGCTCACAGTTAGTGACCAGGAAAAGAAAGATTCTTCAAAACTAGCAAGGGATCATGAGATATTAATCCAGCAGTTGCTTGATGAGACAAAGAAAAATAACAAGATTAATTGGAGTCAATGAACAAGCAGAAGATACCACAAGTGACATTAAAAACATCCTTACAGACATCATGTCAGAAAGTTTTCCTAGTAGAGAAAAAGAATTTGACATACAAATAAGTGAGGCATATAGAACCCCAATTAACAATGATTAAAAAAAATCTACTACTAGGCATATCATAGTCAAGATTCCAGAAATTCAACACAAGAATAAAAATTTTAAAAGCTCTAAGGGAAAAGAAACAAATCACCTATAAAGGAAAGTCCATCAGAATTACAGTGGACTTCTCAACACAAACTCTCAAGTCAAGGAGAGCTTGGGGTGAAGTACTCCAAGTTCTAAAAGAAAACAACTTTCAACCCAGATTGATGTATCCCGCAAAACTATCTTTCAAAATAGAGGGAGAAACAAAATGCTTCCAGGATAAGGAACAGTTGAGGAAATTCATGACCACTAAACCAGCACTCCAAAATATTTTGAAGGATGTTTTAGAAAGGGATGATAAGTACTACAGCTCTATGAACCCCAATAGAAGGAATCCACCAGCAAAAAAGAAAACAACATGATAAAGACAAGTCAATACACATCAGTTTTAACCATCAATGTTAATGGTCTTAATTCATTAGTCAAAAGACATAGACTGGCAGAATGGATCAAGAAGCAAGATCTAACAATATGTTGCATACAAGAGACACATTTAATTTAAAAAGATACTCATAAACTGAAAGTCAAAGGATGGAAAACAATACTCCATGCAACAGGAGTCCAGAAAAAAGCAGAGTGGATATTTTATTTGCAGATAAAGTTAATTTTAAGCTAAGACTGATTAAGAGAGACAAAGATGGTCATTATATATTGGTAGGAAACAATTTAAGAGGAAGAGATGATACAACAAACACTAGTCCACCCAGTTATATAAAACAATTATTAATCAACATGAAAAATCAAGTAAGCCTTAATACAGCTGTATTAGGAGACCTCAATACATTGCTGTCACAAAAAGACAGGTGTGGAGTTCTTGGGATCCTCTGGGTAGAGTATCATGTCATCTGAAACAAAATCTATGTATATAAAAAATTTGATGTGACAGAAAAAAGAATTTTGAGTAAAATTAATTTTTTTAGGGTCACCTTCAGATTTTATCTTTAATGTGAAATGTTCATTTGAAAACAATTGTGTTAACAATTAGTTAGATAATGTTTCATGTCTGTATTTTTTACCTTAAATAATTTGCAGGAATATCCAATATGCTGGTGATTGTTGCTGTTTGTTGGTTGGGGTGAAATTGTTATGTTTTGGTTTCTTGTTCTCCTTTTGTTTAAAATAAAAAAAATTTTAAAAAGTTATTTATTTTTGGTGCTTGAAACTGAACTCAGGGCCTTTGCACTGAGCTACATCTCCAACCCGTTTTTAATCAAATAATTTTTTTAAAAAAGAATTTTAAGACGAGTTTTTACTAAATTGCTTGGGCAGGGCTCAAACTTGCTGTCCTGCTGTCTCAGCCTCCCAAAGTGCTGGCATTACAGGTGTGTACCACCACGCCCAGCTAAGACAAATTACCTTTATGATTTATTCAGTGTTTAGATGGAGGGGTAGGCAACAGTCTGATTCACTACTAATAATCATTTTACATAAAAAAGCACCTACTAATTCCTACTAGATGGACAGTTTGAAGAAATTAAACAAAAGTATTTCTTAATTTTCTGTTTCTTTTTAAAGACGTTAAAATTTCTCAGTAAGTCTAGTAAATTAAAAACATCAAGTAGGATTGTAAGGTTTAAAATATATCATAGGAATTTCCTCCTCCTCAACTTGCCCTCCTGAAAGAAGAATTTTAATCTCTTCCTTCCTTCCCTAAACAATATGCATATTTTATTAGAAGTATTACTGCATTACAGGTTACTTATTAATATGTCGGCTTGTATGCTATTCATTAACCTCATTCAGAGCGACATCCTATCACCACTTACATAGCCTCTCCCCACATTCTCCATACAGTGATATCACAGCTTTTGGTTTATTGGGTCTGTATTTACATTGTTAAGGTTGAAACTACTACTCATGGTTGAATCAGGCAGTATGGGATGGTTATGTCCCATGCTGGAAAGAGGGCCTCACTTCCCCTGCCTGACTGGAGCTGTGAAGGGCATCGCCCCCATCTTTCACCTGTGCCCAGTGCTCTTAAAGCTTTCCCATCTTCACCATTTCACTCAGGTACATGCAGTAATCTGTCATCCCTCCTGAGCAGAGACTCCACCAGATCAAGACTCTCTTCTTTCTGCTCCCCTCTGCCCTGTTTCTTCCTGGGATTGGTACTGACCTGGTTTTCAAGGTCTTGCTGTTACCAAGTCCTCTGATTTATCTCCCGTTCCTTCTATTCCTAGCTTATGTTTTTCTTTGGCTAAAATATATCCAGTAGCTTCCTCAGAAAGGGCACATGGAGGGTATGTTCCAGGTCATTGTATGGTCTCTGCCTTTCTTCTATCCGCATGCTTAACTGGGAGTTTATCTATAAATGGAACCCCAGTTTGAAATTAAAGTCACCCCAGAGTTGAGCTGTAATTCCATTGCTTTTTAGCATTCATAATTGTGATTGCAATGTCTGATGCATTCTTAGCCCCTGTGTATTGTTTATATGTTACTTTAGTATTATTATTATTATTGGTCTTTGTGGAAGTTTGAAAGACTCTTTATCTCCAATGTCCTGATATTTGATGATGAAGTACCTTCATAGGAATTTTAAAAAATCATTCTCTGAGGCCCACAGTGGAATTTGTCAATAGGTGATGTCAGTCCTCTAATTTTTAAAACATTGTGTTATTTACTGTCTTAGTTACTTTTCACTTGCTGCTGAGACAGAATACCCGATGTCCAAAATTAGAGACGGAAAGGTTTATTTCTTTCAGTTCCTGGGGGTTTCAGTCCATGCTCAGTTGGCTCCAAGGTAGCGTAGTGCGGCAGGGCCACCATTTGTGGCGGCTGCCAAACAGCAAGGTGAACTGGCAAAAGAGAGAGGGAAAGAGAGAAGACATGCATTCCTTCTGCCTTTACTCTGTATGTCGGCTCCACCCCTGGGCGGGTGCAGCACTCACCCCACCAATCCCAGCCCTAGACAACAAACCGATCACAAACACCAGACTCAGCCCCATCCAAATTACATGAGGCCTTGGTGGGACACTGGATCAAACCAATGCATTTACTAATTTCTTTCCCTCAAATCTTTTTCCTAAAGCTCCAAAGAGTTAGATATTATATCTTTTAGATCAGAATATTTCACATCAGGTTGTGTCCCACTAGAAGATTAAAAAAAAGAATGTTAGCAGGTTGTAATGAGCAAAAGAGGACTCGAAGGGAGGGAGAGGATTGGGAAAAAAAGAGTAATCAAAATATGTCAGGTACAGGTATAAAGCCCCTGTGATGAATATGATAATTATGTATATCTAAAATGTAGGAATAAACTAAAAACATGAGATGAAATATAACAAAAAATAGACTAGATGGGAAGAAAACAGGCCAATCCAGTCTGCGTGTGCAGGGGTAACGTGGGCCAATGTAAATATGCTGAGGGACGTTCAGATGGCTGGTAAAGCGCTTTTCAAGTGTGTCTGTGAAGGTGTTTCTGGAAGAGATTAGCAATTTTATCAGTAGACAAAAGACTCTGACCTCACCAATGTGGGCAGGCATCATGTGATCTGCTGTGTGCCCTGATCAAAAAAAGACAAGGAGAGTGAAATCTCACTCTTTCTTGGTGAGCTGATACACACATCTCTCCTATCCCCAGATATCAGCGCTCATAGGTCCCCCAGCTCTGCACTCTAAGACTCCACAAGCGCCCTCTCCCCACTGCCCCCACCCCCCTTCTCAGGGCCTTTGGCCTTTTACTGGGAGTTACACCGCTGACTCCGCCAGGTCTGGACCAGTGACTCCCCTGGGTTTTGGCTTGTGGATGGCACACCTCACCTGTGTGAGTCAGTCTCCCCAGTGGACATTCGTCCTCTTGTCCATCTCTGTGCGCCCTGCTGGCTGTTTCTCTGCAGACCTCTGACTAATACAGTGTATCGCAGAACCAGCACTGCCACGGCGTCTGGGCAGCTGTGTGTGCAGGGCTGCGAGAGCGATGACTCGTCTCTGAGTCACGGTGAGGAGAAGTTCACAGGACACTGCACACGGCTTCGTTTCCTTACCCTGGCTATTGTATTGATGAATTGTATGCCTTACTATTTCACTTCCTTCTAATGCTTCTGTTGAACTGCAGCTTTTCACTCTTAGGTTTTCAGTTCCTAGGAGCTCTGCGTACTGTGTGTCCCTTCTCCAGAATCGGTATCTTCTCTCCCATTTGTGAGAATATTAGTTGAAGGAGTTTCAAAATTTTTTTCTTTACTTCTTGAATTTTATCTGCTTCATCCTTCTAGTTCTTTTTTTCTTCTGTTTTTCTTGTTCACTTTGGACTTTTTATTTCATATTCTTCTTCAATGTCTGTGGTTCTTGGCTAGCCATTCCAGTACAGGAGCTGGGCACTACAAAGCTGACCGGAAGCCATGGACCATGAGTGTGTGTGTGTCCATGGTCTAGGGACACTGACTCATACAAGGGAGGAGTTCCTTTCCGTGGGTAAAGAGAGTGAGAATTCTAGCAGGAACTGCTAGAACTGTGCCTCCAACAGAAATATAATAAAAATCACATAGGTAAATATAAAGCGTCTAGTAGTCATATTTTAAAGAGTAAAAAGAAACAGTTGAAATAATGAGAATATATTTTATTTAACTTGATATGCCCCAAATACTACAATTTTAACATTCAACCAACATGAAAATTATTAATGAAATCTTGTAATTTTTACTTTCGTGCCAAGTCTTAAAACCTTGTATGTCCTTTGCATTTATAGCACATTTCACTCGCACTGTCCATGTCCAGGGCTTGCTGGCCACCAGTGGTTAGTGGCTGCCGTGTTGATCAGCTTTGCAGTCCCCAGATCCGTATGAACCACAGCTCATCGGCCAGACGCAATGGAGGAAAGATGCACTGCATGTTTTTAGAGTGAGTTTCCTTTCTCTTATCTAGGACACAGGGTTGGGATAAACCTTTGGACCCTCTGTTTTTTTTTTTTTTTTTTTTTTTTTTTTTTATCTTTCTGGCCAGGCAATTAGCAAGAAGGTTGCAAAGAAGGACCGGAAGCCATGGGACCACGAGCAAAGAAGGCAAAGAAGGGGCAGCCAGGAGAAAAGTCGCAGAATCCCTGTCCAGTGAATGCGTCCAGATGCCAGGTATGGTGCGGGCACCTAACCCCTCGGTGTCTGCTTTTGGGGACCAGATGTGACAGCATTGCTAAGCGATCGCCTCCCTTCCTGAGGGACTTGGGAAAATCCTGCCCCAACCCATGGAAACAGCAGGGTTCAGGTCTGTGCCCACTGCAAGAGTATTTCTGGTTGAAGCCAGGCCACGACCTTGTGTGGAGAGGTGTGAGTGACAGCTCACTCCCAAAACGGGTGGCCTGAACCCTAGAAAGAGGGCCTTGTCCAAGTGGTGATGGTGCTGTGCGCAGACTGACCCCGGAACATCCTTACCTTCTGGCACGGCAGGCTTGGCACCTTGCACCCTGTGCACTGGCAATGCAGAGGCAGATGGGGCTGCTGGAGGTGGCGGCCCCTGGCGTTCAGCTCCGTGTGACCCCCTTGACGGTGGCCTCAAGGATCAGGGACAGAGCAGGACAGTGCGGACTTGGGAGCAGAGGACAGCACTCCAGCATCCACCTTGGGCTTCTTCTGACCTGGCCCTGGTGGGGTTAATCATGGGAATTAACACGGGCGTGCAGCACAGGGCCCTGCTCTTGGTTTTAATAGCTGCCCTGCGTCTTGAGGAAACCTGGGGAAGAACTGAGCTGGGCTGGAAGGAATCCAAGTCCAGTTTCCAGCCAGGCGTAGCACGCGGCCTCACTAGGCTTTCTGGAAGCTCCGCAGGAGGAAGGCGGGAGGAGCTCCAGGTGGGGAGCGGCCGGGCTTCCCGCCAGGCGACCACGTCTAGGCCTGCCTCCTCCTGGGTGGTCTGTCCCCGCCTCCCAGCCCCTGGGGAGAAACGCTGACCACCATCTTCCCAGTGACTGTGCCTCCGCCCTCCCCTCACCCTAGCCTCTCCTGGTGCAGAGCACCGCCCAGGGCCCCAGGGTTCCGACACTGAGACACCCGGCTCTGCTTCCTGCCTCCTGTGCAATCCGACCCGTGTTCCTCAGCTGTGGCCAGGTGACAGCCACTTCCTCCAGCAAGTGTGGGCTGCAGGGCAGGGCCTGGACTGTGTTTCTCTCAGCCCCGGCTTGATGCTCGGCACAGGGTGCTGAATAAGTGACTGAATAAATGATTGTATTGTCTAGAGTGGAGCAATGACACAATCTCTAGGCTCTGAGCTCCAAGATGTTTATGACACCTCTTCCTCTAAGCCCCAGGGGTTAAAACAAACAACACCGCCGATTGTCAAGCATAAGGCACGCCAAACAGCTATGGGCGTTTCCGCACTGGCTGCCTGCTTGCCCTTAAACTTTGGAAATACCGAAATGTTTAAAAGGGGTGCTGGTTCCTTGGTAGCCACCTGCCACCCCCTCCCCCTTGCTCCCAGAGCTTTTGCTCCC
The DNA here is from genome assembly GCA_004363535.1 of Dasyprocta punctata. Classification (NCBI taxonomy): domain Eukaryota; kingdom Metazoa; phylum Chordata; class Mammalia; order Rodentia; family Dasyproctidae; genus Dasyprocta; species Dasyprocta punctata. The sequence continues at coordinate 67,821 of RJWM01009210.1, forward strand.
ATCGTCCTCTTGAGGGCAGCGCTTGGCGGGGTCTCAAGGGTGTGTGGCCACTTCCTAGGTAGAAGGCCAGGTGGGCGTTGCAGGCAGACAAAGGAGGAGGGAAGAAGGCCCAGGGGCCAACGGCCCCACGCAGAGAGGAGCTGGAAGTCGTGCGGCAAGGGCGGAAATGGGGGCGGGAAGTAGGACAGGGCCATCACTCCCCCAGGAAGGGGTTTGGACTTTATCCCATGTGTGATGGGGAGCCAAGGTGAGTTGTATGCTGGACAAGTGACAACGTTCATCCAAACATTTAGGAAGAACTCAATCCAGCTGGTGGTGCAGTTCTGACGAGATCCAAGCCTGGCCCTCTGGACCAGGAGGCATGCTAGTAGACAGACTATGTAACAGTGAGCATTTTTGCACGCGTTCCATGTTTTGGAAAGAGACAGATGGCAGAGGGGAGCTGGTGAGGTGGGAGTAACTGGTCTCCTTCCCCTTTCCTGTTCTGTTTGGCTGGGGCACACTCAGTCCCGGGGCACACTCAGTCCCGGGGCACACTCAGGTCCCCAGGGGCACACTCAGTTCTCAGGGACACATTCAGGCCCCAGGAGCACGCACGCTCAGTTGTCAGGAACACACTCAGGTCCCAGGGGCACACTCAGTCCTAGGGACACACTCAGTCCCCATGGACACACTCAGGTCCCAGGGACACATTCAGTCCCCAGGGGCACACTCAGTCACTCCCCAGAGACACACTCAGTCCCCAGGGACACACTCAGTCCCCAGGGACACACTCAGTCCCCAGGGGCACACTCAGTCACTCCCTAGAGACACACTCAGGTCCCAGGGATACAGTCACTCCCCAGAGACACACTCAGTCCCCATGGACACACTCAGTCCCCAGGGGCACACTCAGTCCCCAGAGACACACTCAGTCCCCAGGGACACAATCAGGTCTTAGGGGCACACTCAGTCACTCCCTAGAGACACACTCAGGTCCCAGGGATACAGTCACTCCCCAGAGACACACTCAGTCCCCATGGACACACTCAGTCCCCAGGGGCACACTCAGTCCCCAGGGACACACTCAGTCCCCAGGGACACACTCAGTCCCCAGGGGCACACTCAGTCACTCCCTAGAGACACACTCAGGTCCCAGGGATACAGTCACTCCCCAGAGACACACTCAGTCCCCATGGACACACTCAGTCCCCAGGGACACACTCAGTCCCCAGAGACACACTCAGGTTCCAGGGGCACACTCAGTCCCCATGGACACACTCAGGTCCCAGGGACACATTCAGTCCCCAGGGGCACACTCAGTCACTCCCCAGAGACACACTCAGTCCCCAGGGACACACTCAGTCCCCAGGGACACACTCAGTCCCCAGGGGCACACTCAGTCCCCAGAGACACACTCAGTCCCCAGGGACACACTCAGTCCCCAGGGACACACTCAGGTCCC